>SDVV010014734.1:0-14723 GCA_016164225.1 Gammarus roeselii
ATATTTATATGATATTCTGAAACGATTAAGCAGTGGTTACTTTAGTTAAAGAAGTGATAATTCAACCCGGTTTTGGACTGAGTTGGGAAGCAATTGCATCAGATTTGTATATACTATACAAGAAAAAGTGTTCCACATTATTTACTATAGGTTTCAGCGTATGTTGCTCGCATGTCTTGGCAACTTATTCACGTTAGTTGTTCGGTTGGTTATATGCTAGTCTTTTTCTCGTATACCATGGTTTTTAATGTATGTTTTGGGTATGATAGAGAATTTATCTTCTTGCTTTTTTATAATTCGAGCGTTTCAGTATATTTCATCCAGTTTTGTATGTTCTCTGTAGAGTTTCCATCTCCGATGCAAGGTAATGGCTATTTTATAGAATTATAGAAATAGTAGGATATATTACGTTTGTATTTGCAATGTTGAACATTATTTCAGAAATAACTTAGTTCCATGTTGTATATTTTTAGTGTTTTATATATCATCTTACATCATGGTACAATGTTTGACGTGAACATTATAGATATAGAAGATTCGTTTTGTTACAAATTTGGTCTTTCTGTTAGCTTATTGTATGTTTATTGTAGGACGATACTTCAATATTCAAGAGGAGTTAGAGAGTACCCTAGGCCAAAGCTCGTTGCGTATATGCCTATTTGTATAAGTAGGCCGATTTACTATAATGGATGCCCCTAGTGTATTAAAAAAAAATTAATGTGAATTAGAGCAGAGTAGAGAATTACGTAGTTATTCTATTATCGTTGTATGATTTTATCCACGATAATCATAGGAATGTATGTTTAAAAGGTGTAAATCCGTGCTGCATCTGTGTGGAATTTCGTCATTGAACCCTAGCAAGTGTGTAGTTTAACGTTTTAGAAGATGATTTACTGGATGGATGGGTTCTGCTATTGAGGCGTCTCACACTGTTTGGTGGTCACTTGGAGTTCATCCAAGTTCAACGTGAATTTGTAAGTTTATGTGGATGTTGGTCTTAACTTCCATGGGTTTGTTAGAGAGGTTATCTGACAAGCTGCTGATTGTTGTAGGGATTTGCTTAAGTCGTCAGTGAACAGAAGCCGAGCTTTTTATGGCCACACACTCTAGGAGACTCATGTCAGGCCCGTTCTTAACCACTGTACCAGTGTATAGATTCTGGTTACGTCCAAGATGTGACTTTGCTCGACTTTGTTCAGAGATGATTTACTAAACAGATGCGTGGTATGTCTTAGGTATTGTACCAAGGCTGGGTGTTACCTCTAAATTTGCTATATATCAGTGTTAGATTGCTGAGAAGTGACCTAGTAAAGTATTGTAGAGTTCGTTGATATGACACAGTGGGCTTGAATTTTTGTCCTATAAGAGGCATTGCATCAGTTAGGTTAAGAAATTTGTTATAGATTTGAACGGATACCGTAACATTATTTTTTTTTTTGCTCGAACGCAGTATTAAATGTCTGATATTCTTGGTATGACTGTTATGTTATTAGTATACGATCTCATTCATGAACCAGATCACCTTGGCAGTTAAAGTGCAGGATTATTTGTATTTCTATTAATTACAAGATCGGTAATGCATATCGGTATCATGGATTGATTGACCATACACGTTCCATATTGGTGTAGATTTATCATCGGGGTGTGGTGGGATAAACCGTATGTCCTACTTGATCAATATTGCTTAGACCATAGTAGAGAAACTCACTTAGCCGTTTGATTAAAAATGACCAATATATTGGTATGTTTCACCTCTCGACATTGGATTCAGGATCCGGTTACATGTCTTCTTGGAGAACTATTCTACCGGATTTGTGTAGAGAGTTAGTGTTAAAATTCTTCAATAATTTAATGTTCATCTTAACTATGTTATCCGCTCGCATGTCTTTACTAGATGCTTATTCCCACATGTTTCTCTTATATAAAGGTTTGTGATCCGTTTGCTGTTTATACACTTAGAAGTTATTGATTAATTATGGCTTCGTTATGAGATAGCGTTCCAATTCAGATTATCCGACTAATTGGAGCATTCACCAGATTCACTGTAGCATTTTTCACTATAGGTTTGTGAAGTAGAGGGGCCGTAAACCTAACCCATCCTAACCGTTCCTAACCTATCCTAACCTAATCTAACCAAGATATTTTTTTCCCGTTTTCATACATATGTCATGTATTTCTGCATTGATTTATGCTTTATTCATATCGAATCTAAACACTTGACTCTATATTTTTTACCAATTTTTACCAGTTTGTGTACCTACATGAATATATTTTTTTCAATTGGCTTGTTACGAATCCAGTAATATATACTACTTTCAAGTAATGCTAGTTGATCGCTTGTTAGAAGATTATAGAGGTTGAAACGTTTATGGAAGCTTACCGCTTATGTCAGTGATTGTTATGGGTGTTAAAGCGTTAGCAAGCTTTATGTATGGTTTTACTGTTATATTATGTTTTTCGCTTTAATGTTGGATCTGTTCCTCCAACCATTTTTTGCCCATTATAACGAATATAACTAATCATCCTAACCTAACCTATCCTATTAAAACATAGAATTATGTATCATCGATCGAGATTTCCTGCTTACGTAAGATTTTTCAGTGTTATACGATTTGTGTATAACAAATAACTCCACTTTACTCTACATTTTTGATCTATTCTTAGCAGTTTTGATACACACTTCCAATTTTGATCTAGCAAATTTCATCCAGTTTTCATTTGTAAATTACATCGTTTGTTTGATTGTTTCAGCTATTTTCATAGGATTCTTGATTTTTTTTTAAACAATTCTTAATTACCTTCCCGTATGTTATTCACACCCATCAAAAACCTAACCTAGCCTAACCTTATGTATGGTATTCAGTCATTGATGTTTACATATGAAGCCCTCCACACGACTCTAAATACCACTTTAACATATGTGTTATTTATTTTGTTGTCACGCTCTACCCATATTAGTTAGCAGAGAGGCCCCATATCCAAACTTAGATGCATTCATGTTACAAGTAATTCATATTTGTTTCCAGCTTCATACAATCGGATACATGGTCTCGCACTATGTTTTTTTCTTGTTTTACTTCAATATCTCCTCTTGGCTCTACATCCTTTAACGACTTGCATCTCTGATTTGTCTTTTCTTTCTTATAGTTTTATTTTTCATGACGATGACTTCGTTTCAGATGTTGCTACACATTACTGGTGAATTTATGTTTATTCATTTTTTTTCTTGCACAGATTGCAGACCCCGTTACTCCATCATTTTTGAACGAACGGTGTCTCAAGCTATATCCCATTCTTACACAACAGATCCACAATCTTGTCTGAGCAAGACCTGATCGGACTTTGATTTATATCCTACCAATCTGTGTCACATCTAGATCATTCACTTCCCAAGATAGGTTTATGACAATGTTTAAATTTGTGATGAGCAGCATTTTGAACTTTGTTTCATACCATGAAACAAATTTTTCTATTAATTTTGATCATTTGATAGTACCTCCGACTAACTGACTTGATGTATTTTTTTGCAATTCATTGCTCAACCTTTGAGTTCAGGATAATATAAACATTTAATAAAGATTTCCATGTTATATCATTATTTTTTATGGGCATTATTTACAGACCTTGCTGGCCTCATCAATACCATCTACCTCGTTTTTTAATTTGAAACAGCATGGTTCGTACATTGTACCATACTCATCATCGCTATATTTCAGTTATCTCTCAAAATCTTTCATATACTCTATCATATCTTTGATGCGAATACCGAAGGCTGTCCCATTCCCGTGAGTCCACAAATGTATTGCTTGTTCTTCTTGAACCTTAATTATTCGAAACTTCTCCAATTCAAAATCATAATGATATTTATCATTGAGGAATTGTTGCATACGAACCAGATTTTATTTTCTTCTTAAGTACAATTTGTTTTCCACTACCTCAGCTTCATCACAGTCATGATAATGATTTTCCGCTTGGATCATATCAATTTCGAGATTCGCTTTCATATTTCCCCTTAACTTTGTTACATACTACTGTAACGCGTCAACATTAGTTACACAAAACAGACTTCTTTTTTCTTCATTCATATATGAATGTTATCTCCCACTCTTTCGATTCTCGTTTTACCCATTCTGAGATAACTGGTATTTGGTCGATCCGACTCAAATCATCTTCGGAGATTTCTTCCTCCAAGTCACGTAAACTAATTTTTGCTACGTGAACATTCATTGATGTCTATTTGAAGACGAGCCGTTCTGCTCCACTTACACTCAGCGTGACACTGATTCCAATCTCGGTATGCAGCTAGCTAATTTAAGTTGATTTTATGTTTTTTTTTGCAAAACAATAGGCTTAATGTTGCTCGCTTAGGTCATCAACTGCGTATGTATGCATGTGTAATAGGGCTGTGTACGTATGTGCATGTGGATGTTCAAGCGTATGTACGTGTTACACGAGTTTAAAAAAATGTATAACAAAAGTATAAAATTCAAAATGTCAATAAAATGTCAAATTTTTGAATGGTAACAGAGCCAAGTCAGATTACTAAAGTTATAACTTGGCTACTTAAGTAAGGAGTTTTCCCTCGAAAATTTTATATTAAATTGAAATTTTGAATTTTGAATTTTTGTTATACGCTTATTGACCAGTTATCTCAGAATGGGTAAAACAAGAATCAAAAGAGTGGTAGATAACAATCATAAATGGATGAAGGAAAAAGGAAGATTGCTTTGGGTAACTAATGTCGACGCGTTACAGTCGTATGTAACAAAGTTCAAGGGAAAAAGAAATCAAATCTCGAAATTGATATGATCCAAGTGGAAAATCATTATCATGACTATTGAAGCTGAGGTAGTGGAAAAAAATGTTCCTATGAACAAAATAAAATCTGGATCGTATGCAACAATTCCTCAATGATGAAAATCAGAATGACTTTCAATTGGAGAAGTTTCAAATAACTAAGGTTTAAGAAGGAGAAGCAATACATTTGTGAACTCACGGGAAGGGAACAGCCTTCGGTATTCGCATCAATGATAGGATGGAGTATATGAAAGATTTGGAGAGGAAACAGATATAGAGTGATGATGGGTATGGTTGGATGTACGGAACATGCTGTTTCGAATAAAAAAAACTAGGTAGATGGTATTGATGATGCCAGCAAGGTCTGTGAATAATGCCAGTAAAAATATTGAAGTAACATGGAAATCTTTAGATAATGTTTATATTATCCTAAACTCAAAGGTTAAGCAATGAATTGTAATAAAATACATCAAGTCAGTTTGTCGGAGGTACCATCGAATTGTCGAAATTGGTAGAAAAATTTGTTTCATGGTATGAAACAAAGTTCAAAATGTTGCTCATCACAATTTTAAACATTACCATAAACCTATCATGGGGGGTAATGATCTAGATGTGACACAAATTGGTAGGATATAAATCAGAGTCCGATCAGATCTAGCTCAGACAAGTTTGTGGGTCTGTTGCGGAAGGATGGGGTATAGCTTGAGACACTGTTTGTTCGAAAAGGATGAGGTAACGGGGTCTGCAATCTGTGAAACAGAAAAAAATAAATGAACATAATTCATTAGTAATGCTTAGCAACATCTGAAACGAAGTCATCGTCATGAATTTGAAAATTATTGGAAAGAAAAGACAAATCGGAGATGCAAGTCATCAATGGATGTAGAGCCAACTGGAGATCTTGCAGTAGAATGAAAAAAACATAGTGCGAGACCATGTATCTGATTGTATGAAGCTGGAAACAAATATGAATTACTTGTAACATTCAATCCAAATAAGTTTGAAAATGAGGCCTCTCTGCTAACTAATATGGGTCGAGAGTGACAACGAAATAAATGACATAAATGTTAAAGTGGTATTTAGGGTCGTGTGGAGGGCTTCATATGTAAACATCAAGGACTGAATACCATACATAAGGTTAGGTTAGGTTTTCGATGGGTGTGAATATCATATGTGAAGGTGATGTAGAATTGTGTCGAAAAAATCAGAAATCATGTGAAAATAGCTAAAAAAAATCAAAGAAACGATGTAGTTTACGTTTAAAATATGTATGAATTTTGGAAAAAATCAAAACTGCAAAGGATAGATCAAATGTAAAGTCAAGTGGAGATATTTGCTATGCACAAATCGTGAAACACTGAAAAACTCATACGTAAGCAGGAAATTTCGATCGATGAATCATAATCTTGGTTAGAATAGGATTGGTTAGGTTAGGATGATTAGTTCTTTCAACCTAACAGACGTGAAGATGGTCCACATTAAATATCTTGTACCAAAAGCAAGGGACTTTGTTCTGATGGAAAAAAACAGATCAGAAGTATAATGCTACTAATGTTAACCGACCCTGTATATGCTTACAAATGTGTGTATGTCTCTACATTGTGCCAGCATCGACCCCTGTTTATGCCGGCATATGCCGGCACCTTCTCCCTTCATACGCCTGAATTATGCCAGCAAATGCCGGTATTTGCCGGCATCTCCCCCCTGTATCGCATAAAATATCGCACAAAATAGATACTAAATATCATACATAACCATCAAACTTGAATGAAAATATATAATAATTGGCTAAGTTGGTTAGATTGCCTAGGGATTAATGCAGCTGGCAGTGTATGGCAACCCATTTTGCATTCATTGATAATTGATCTATGTCGTCGTACATTTATATATATTTCGCTAAATATGTTTGTTAGACATATTCTAGATCTTGTTGACTGCGAACCTTACATCACAGATCTGTAATAAAATGTTAGAGTGGATTTATTCAATATTCGTTATAATATGCAAAAAATGGTAGGAGCAACAAATCCAACATTACAGCGAAAATCATATTCTAACAGTGAAACCATACATAAAGCTTGCTAACGCTTTACCACCCATAACAATCACTGACATATGCGGTAAGTTTACATAAACGTTTTGAACTCTACTGTCTACTAACGAGCGATCACCTAACATTACTTGCAAGTAGTCGATATCCCTGGACTTGTAACAAGCAAAGGGAAAAAAACTATATATATGTGTAGGTACATAAACTGGTAAAGATTGGTAAAAACTATGGAGTCAAGTGGATAGATTTGATATGAATAAAGCTTAAATCAATGAAGAAATACATGACATATATATGAAAACGAGGAAAAAATATAGAATTCTGGGTTAAATTAGGTTAGGATAGGTTAGGTTTACGGCCCCTCTACATTACAAGCCTATAGTGAAGAATGCTACAGTAGATCTGGCGAATGCTCGAATGTCAGATATTCTGAATTGGAACGCTATCTCATAACAAAACCTGAATTAATCAATAACATCTAGGTGTATAAACTGCAAACGGATCACAAACAATTATAGTAGTAGGACATGCGGGAATAAGTATCTAGTAAAGACATGCGAGCGGATAACATAGTTACGATGAACATTAAATCATTGAAGAATTTTAACACTAACTCTCTACACAAATCCGGTAGAATAGTTCTCCAAGACGACAAATAATCGGATCCCGAATCCAAGTCGAGAGGTAAAACATAAAAAAAATGGATAATTACATCCAATTAAGCGTATTTTATACCCAACATTGCATGAATTAGGTAAATTTGTATCATATACAGCTCCATTTCTATGATAACCGTTCAAAAACGTATAACAGCAATAAAACGGCTATGTAAGTTTCTCTACTATGGTCTAAGCAATATTGATTAAGTACGAAATACGGTTTATCCTACCACACCCAGATGATAAATCCTACACCAATATGGAACGTGTATGGTCAATCAATACATGATGCCGATATGCATTACCGATCGTGTAATTAATTGAAATATTAATAATCCTGTACCTTAACTCCTAAGGTGATCTGGTTCATGACTTAGATCGTATACTAATAACATAACAGTCATACCGAAAATATCTGACATTTAACACTGAGTTCATGTATAACAAATAATAATATTACGGAATCCGTTCACATATATAACAAATTACTTGACCTAACTGGTGCTATGCCACTAATAGGACAAAAATCCAAGCCCACTGTGTCATAACAACGAACTCTACAATGCCTTACTCGGTCACTTCTCAGCAATCTACCACTGATATATAACAAATTTAGAGGTAACAACCAGTCATGGCACAATACCTAATGCATACCACGCATCTGTTTAGTCCATCATCTCTGAACAAAGTCGAGCAAAGCCACATCCTGGACATAACCAAGAATCTATACACTGGTACAGTGGTTAAGAACGGGCCTGACATGAGTCTCCTAGAGAGTGTGGCCATAAAAAGCTTCGCTTCTGTTCACTGACGACCTAAGTAATCCCTACAACAATCAGCAGCTTGTCAGATAACCTCTCTAACAAACCCATGGAAGTTAAGACCAACATCCCCATGACCTTACAAATTCACGTTGAACTTGGATGAACTCCAAGTGACCACCAAACAGTGTGAGACGCCTCTATACCTGAACCCATCCATCCAGTAAATCATCTTCTAAAACGTTAAACTACACACTTGCTAGGGTTCAATGACGAAATTCCACACAGATGCAGTACGGATTTACACCTTTTAAACATACATTCCTATGATTATCGTGGAAAAAATCATACGACGATAATAAAATAACTACGTAATTCTCTACTCTGCTCTAATTCACATTAAAAATTGTGATACACTAGGGGCATCCATCATAGCAAATCGGTCTACTTATACAAATAGGCATATACGCAACGAGCTTTGGCCTAGGGTACTCTCTATTTCCTCTTGAATATTGAAGCATCGTCCTACAATAAACATACAATAAGCTAACAACAAGACCAAATTTGTAACAAAACAAATCTTCTATATCTATAATTTTCACGTCAAACATTGTACCATAATGTAAGAAGATATATAAAACACTAAAAATATACAACATGGAACTAAGTTATTTCTGAAATAATGTTCAACATTGCCAATACAAACGTAATATATCCTACTATTTCTATAATTCTATAAAATATCCTTTACCCTGCATCGAAGATGGAAACTCCACAGAGAACATACAAAACTGAATGAAATATACTAAAACGCTCGAGTTATAATAAAGCAAGAAGATCAATGCTTTACCATGCCCAAAACATACACTAAAAACTATGGTGTACGAGAAAAAAACTAGCATGTAACCATCCAAACAATTAACGTGAATAAGTTGCCAGGACATGCAAACAACATACGCTGAAACCTATAATAAATAATGTGGAATTCTATTACTTCCATAGTATATACAAATCTGATGCAATTACTCTCCAACTCAGTCCAAAACAGGGTTAAATTAACACTTCTTCAACCAGAGTAACCACGGCTTAATCGTATCAGAATGCCATATAAATACATATAAAATACCAAAATGATGGAATAACCAATTAAATATGCCTGAAAATACTATGCTACATGGCAGATACAAACCTTAAATATCCTAAAAATACCTATAACTTTATGAGATAACTATTCAAAATTCCGAAAACAATACAATTCAACGAATTTTAACCATCCTCCCAAATAACAACTGTGTAACGCTTGGAGACCGAAAATCTGAATGTTGGATATTGCACAATTTACACAAACTAAAACATATAATTGTAAAGAAATATAACGAAATGCTTCCATTGATAAAGACCATCCTATTCACCCTGAAAAACTATCCATAACGGGATCTTTCTTCTTTCGAAGGAATGTTTCTGTATCATGTTAATTTTTGTATCATCTTCTGTGTCCGACATCTCAACGCCAGAGAAAACGAAAGAAGGAGTTACTGCTAGAGTAACTAAAACAGACCGCAAGGGTACAGACATTCGACCGAAAGGTCCCCAGTCTCATCGAAAAAACGGATACTTGTCCATCGAGATCGGTTTAGGTATTAGATTTATATATTAGATTATATAATCAATCTCGTGTTGTTTATGGCGGTCAGTTCTGTAATGTGAACAGACTATACATTAAACGAGTTTTCTTTGAACCGGACCCAAATCCAATGTCTAGAGACAAAACATACCAATATTTTGGATCGTTGCATCCAGTTAAGCTGATTTATACCCAAAAATCCATCAAACTAAGCGAATTCATACATGATACACTTATATTCGTATGATAATCAATCAAAAATGTATAACGGTAAACAAATAGTTAAATAAGATAATCTATTTTACCCTAATAGATGATGATTAGGTATGATATGCGGCATACCCTACCACAGAAGATAAATCCTACACAACAATGTAAGGGGCATGGTCGATCAAACTAATTTTGGATCGTTACATCCAGTTGAGTTAATATATACCCCACAAACTATGAAATTAAGCGAATTTATACCTGATAAACTTATTTTCATATGATAATCAAGGTTTTAACCTCTGATACTGCACGTAAGTTGTTATGTAATCGTTAGATTTATTATCAATAAAAATATCTTATAAATGTACGTTATCAATACCCCTAAACATTCAGACGACTAGCATTGAAAATGCATATATACAACATGACATGCAATGGAATTGCAATACTTATAATGCCCAGCACTGAAATGCAAATATCTATATGTATATGTAAGCGTTCTATTTATATAACCTATTAACAATAATAACCTATTAATATATATATATATATAACCTATTAACATATATTTATATAAACCGTCCGTCCATCCAACTGCTAAAACCAGTTCCGGAAGCGCCCTACCTTCGCGCCGCTGAAATGTTTTGTGCAAACTCATGTAGACCGGACAAAATCCATGTTTCGTACAGATATACTCTACTATCAAGATTGTACGGTTCTAAGTGCGATAAGAAATATGAATGTTTCTCCCAGGTGTATGGGCTCTATACATAAAACAATAAAACATTCATAAATACATATAATCTCATTGAAAGGATGTTGAAATCCAAACGCGAAAACTAGGTTTCGACGTTCCAAGCAAATTTTTTTGTATCGAAAATCATAAAAAGATACAGAACAAGTAAATAGTTACTTGTTAATTAATATGTGCGCCAGCGAACATGCATAACAATTGAAATAGGTAATGATTTGGATCCTTGAAGAAAAAAATGTTTTGCAGTTATTTCATCACGGCAGGTAGTCAGAGCCCAAAAAAATATACTACAAGGCGACCGCATGGTTCTGACCTCATCACATTCATCGTCCATGTAATGGACGCAATTTTATTCGATGTTATCTTCATCTATTGTCTCTTTTGGCACCAGCTTCTTTGGAAGTTGAGGACCTTGAGCCCAGATTGCTCGTTTTTGGTGTGTTTCTTGCTAGTTTTATGTTTTGGTTTGTTCTATGTGTACCTCCCTCATGTTTTGTGTGGTGCTCGCTGCATGTTCGCTGCTCCTTCGTTTATTGTGAGGAGCTAGTTGATCATCAGATAGAGAGGCGAGCTACTCGCAATAAAACATTTCGTACGATGATTTTTGAATGATGCTCGTGGGCCGTATGATTTCCAAAACCTTTGTGGTGACTTCATTGAACGATGCAGTATCACACATGTCTATAAAGCATATTCATCAGGCACAGTGCTCGGCCAGTCACATGTTAACAGGAAAAACTCAAGACACGAACAATGGAGGTCATCGAATATGTTTTAATAAACCAGATAAATAAATGATCGCCATCAATTCTTGCACATCCTTGTTTAATTATACTTGAAAAGTTATGTTCGTAGTCAGTATAGGTTTCTCCGACAATTGTGATTATGTTCAAGAAAGCTATAGAACAAGATATTTGAATTTCCTGCGCCCTCATACACAATTATTTTGTGTTCTTGAATAAGCACATTTCGATTATTTCAAATAAACCTTTTCTCTATTTTTTTTATTGGACAACATTTTTTAACAATATTTTCCCTCTGACCAAATTCCAGTGGAGCACCAAGCGTGATTGCCCGCCTCCCTCTCCCTGCTGCAAATAAATTTGACTTAAAACCGCTATTAAATTATGAGCCAGCTACTGTTTGCGGAAGAAACGGCGCTGGTGGCGGATTCAGAGGAGAGACTGTGTAGGCTAGTAGCGGAGTTTGGTAGAGTGTGTGAGAGAAGGAAGCTTTGAGTGAACGTGGGTAGAAGTAAAGTAATGAGATGCTCGAGAATGTCGATACGAGCAAAATTAGTGTTCTCCTAAATGGAGGGTTTTTGGAGGATGTTCAGTGTTCAAGTACTTGGACTCCCATGTGGAGGAGACTGAACTAGTAGAAACTGAGGTGAAGTTGCGAGTTCGGGATGGGTGTAAACTGTTGAGTGCACAGAAGAGTGTAACGAGCTGTAGGACGTTGGGAGTGAAAACAAAGAGAGGGTTGTATAAGGGTGTAGCTGTCCCAACTGTGCTCTTCTGAGCTGAGACTTGGGAGTGAGAGCAGAATAGAGAAGCAAGTTGAATGTTTTCGAGAGGAAATGTTTGAGGCGCATAACAGGAGTGACGATGAGAGACAGGATCAATAACGACCTGGTTCGAATTAGAACGGGAATGTCAAAGGAGTTAGAAGGCAAGGTTGATTTGCGGGTTTTGAGATGGTTCGGGCACATGGTGTGGATAGATGAAGGGAGATTGGTGAAAAGGGTGATGAAAGCGGAGGTGAGTGGACGTAGGCCTAGAGGTAAACCAAAGTTTGGATAGATGAATGGTTTGAAACAGCATTAGAAAGGGGAGACTTGCGGGTGGAGGTAGCGAGAGAGCGTGCAATGAATAGGCGTGAGTGTAGAATGATTGTGAAAAGATGATTTTTTTGCCGCCCTGATGTGCTTTCTCGCCTTTTAAATCTCGTTGAGGAACGGCATGGTCGTGGGTTGGGAGGAGGAGCCGGTCATCATGACGCAGCAGGGGTAAACTAGTCACACTGTCGGGCCCTACTAATGGCACTGACCTCGAACCTCACTCGTAATCAGGAGCGTGTGTTGCGGTGTCTTCCGGCCGACCCTTTAACGAAAAAGGGCCATGTTGTGTGAGTGTGAGTGTATGAGAGGAGTGTGAGGTGCGCCTTGCCGTTGCCCCCCCCCCCCTGTCCTGGGGATTGGGACTAGTGTCTAGATTTTTATCTTTATCAAATTGCGAACGCTCATATTTATTATGTTGCTCTCTCCCCCCAATGTTGGCTGGGGCCCCCGCTCCTCCTCTGAAAGAAACTACTGAGTGCGCCCCTGCCGTTTGTTATTAAATTTTTGCACGTACGGAACAGTTCGAGAAAGTAATTTGTCAAGCTCATCTGTACAGTTTTGATTCAATATGCCAAAATGAATGATTTGTTAACTATGTTTTCCAGTCTGATTTTGTGAATTGGTTGTATTTTTGTAAGCGGCCTAATTTTATCGAATATTTGGCAGAAATAATTTACATTTTAGAGGTATTTGAGTTAAAATCGTATTTGAATTAAACACATTATATTTTTAAACAACTTTCCCTGCCTATTTCGTTTCCTTCAATTTCTAGTTTGAAATACGTATTCGTATATTGTGTCATAAACGGAGCCTCAGAGTTATATTTTGTAAGGTACTTAAGTGTCTTCTAGTATAAAATAATGGCAAACTACTCCTACACGAGAGTTGAAGTAACTCACCGATGTGGGCTCTCGGGTTAATTTTTCATATCATGGACTCGGAAATTGAGGAGTGATATGACATTATTTTACCACTGTAGCACTAAATCATTCTAGTAATTAAAAGGCTACATATACGAACCCGTTGTTTCGGGAAGGGCGTGGCTCGTGAGCTCGGTCTTTTCCAGTCGCGGTCGGTCTTATCTTGTCCCTTATCTTGTTATCAGTTTCCTGGTGACTGGCATGATGAGTGGGGCTTATCTTGATTCGTAATCAGTTCATTGCAATGTAGTGTTGCATTGTGTGGATGAATTATATGTTCATATTTTTTCCGGGTTTAATGTATGTATAGTAATGTATGTATTGTTATTGTGTAGGTTTATTTTGTATAGGCACTGTACAGTTATTAAATAGATATATTGTAAGTGTTGGGCTTGTGGCGTGGTGTATTTTTTCTATAGGTGAGTAACAAATGTACACGATAAATGGTTATTAACATGGGTTATTTTAGATTTCATTGTCACGGTTTTAGGACATGGTCAGGCGATCCATGGTGACTGGGTGAGACCTTTTTTTTTATTATTATTAAAACTTTTATTTCCATCGCCAAGCAATGGGTTTTCAATACTTAGGTCTAACACATTAAACTTATTTTTTTAAATGCCGTATTTGAATTAGCAAAGCGAGAAATAAAAATGAATTTGTGACAGCACATCTCCTGTCGGCGGCCGATTTGTAGCTACTTCGTGTTGCAAAACAGTTTTCACAAAATGTTTTTTTTTAAGTGAGAAACTCATGGGCATGGGATTGATAAATTCAAAATTAATGAATACATCGCAGCTCATCTCTAGTAGGCGGCTGGCTTGTCCTGCATGGAACCGAATGGAATACACAATATACCATTAAATTTATACCAACACCTATATATTCATACTAATATACTGCTGTTATAGAAGATGAAGCACAATATTATCTTATGGGACAATGATTGTATCTTGAAAAATGATACGGTAAATGGTAGATATGATTCAATAAGTTATATTCTCGTCGAGTTGGCCTCTGTCAAAGCTGGGAGCTACCTATCGTTCTTCGAAAATTCAATTTGAATTTGTCACTGCTTATCTCGAGGGGCCGCCGGTTCGGATTACAT
>SDVV010014735.1:0-14723 GCA_016164225.1 Gammarus roeselii
AAAGTTACCCTAAATGTTGAGAGAATGCAGACCCCTCTGCAAGTTGATTCCCGCGAGGTTAAAGCGATTAGCTGGAACTTTGAGAGCAGGGTGACAATGGATCGATTCTATGTAGAACTAGATACTCTTCTATCACACATTCCTAATAGGCTTCTCGGAATGTATGAATTAACTGATTTCGAACGACTAAATGACTTGTATGGTTGTATGAATCGGTGTATTTCAATTGCTGGTCGATTCGATATTTTGGAATAAGGAAACCGAGTAGATACAATGTCCTCGGGTGGAATGAACGAGCGAAGGATTTGAATTATGTTGTAAGGGACACTGTGATCCCGTGTAATGTAGCTGGAAAGCCTCGAGGGGGTCAATTTGCAGCGGCAACGGGAAAAACCAAATCCCGCTTTCGTAGGGAACTCGCATTTCTGAAGGACAATGAGTAACAATTATGAGCCCCGGCACTTCTCTCAAAGTTTTGTAAAGGTAAATGCAATGATTTTTTTAAACGAATTCGAGCACTTAACCCTCAGAAAGAATAATTTTCTCTCACCGTTGCAGGAGTTACGGGCATGGATAACATTGCGCTAGTCTGAGGTGAGCACTTTTGGGAAATTGCAAACTCTTGCCACGGATGATAATAGAGTATGGGTTCAAGGAGCCATTAGCAATATTCCGGTTGTAAAGAAAATGATCAACTTGCCGAAATTAGGGCCATTGTGAAAGGATTTAAAAATAACAAGGTAGTTGGTAATGTTGTTATTCCTGGAGAAGTGAATTAGCATGCCTCTCACAGATAGATTGTGGTGTTAGCTCTATTCCTTTCTGACTGCATACGAGCCAAGCAGTTGCCCAGAGATGCAATGCATGTATTTGTTAATCCGCTTCTGATATGTAAACAAAGGACCCGTTTGAACTAAATGCGTATCGCCCCATTGAAATTGCTACCTCAATTTCCAAAGTTCTGGAGCAGATCATACTCGCAAGATTGCAAACGTATTTGTTCATAGCGAACAGTCAGTTTGGTTTCAAGGAGGACCATGTTACAAAAATAGCGATATTTGCATTGAAACTAACAGAATACTACAGAAGTAGACACTTGACTGTCTTAATGTGCTTCTTAGATGCAAAGAAAGCTTTTGATAGAGTATATCACTGGACTTTGTTCTGGAAATTAATTGAGAGGAGACCCTCTCCTCATATCGTAGTTACTCGTATTCTGGTACAGAGAGCAGGAACTTCTTGTGCGGTGGGGTTGTTCAAAATCCTCTCCCTATCAGTGCAGCAATGGAATTAGACAAGGAAGTCAATTGCCGCCACTTGTAAAATGTTTACACCGATGATTCGAAATACCAATTAGGCAAGGAGAACGTAATGTGTCATGTTGCCAATTGCTGTGTTTATGATATTAGCTCTGCCGATGATACGGTGTTTATAGCTCGAACTCTATCGGCATTGCAGAAGCTTTCAGATATTTGTTGTAATTTTGCTCGGCCCATGATATCGTGTATAACACATAAGAAATTGCGTGTTTGTTTTATCCTGCCGAAGGGTCCTAAGCGTTACTGCTCGACTGTTGATGAGCTACATGGTGTCACACTTGAAGTTGTGGACGAATTTCAGTATCTTGGTCATAGTGTTTCCGCAGATTGCGCTGATGATAAGGATGCTGCTATGCAGACCAGACGACAAAATGCCGTTGGTAATATGATAATGCGAAAGTTTTTCTTTGCGCAAAAGGAAGCAAAAATATTGCTTTTTTTAATCATGTTGTAACCCAATTTACTGCAATGTACCGCGTAGCGATTTCTGCTAATATGGTATGCAAGGAGGCTGAAAATAACTGGATGATAATCAGTTGGGTCTCTATTCTATCCCACAACTATTTCGTTGATTTTGGTTCAACTAATCATATAACAATTCTGTTGATGGTAAGGTGGGTACTACACTTGTTATCGAGATGCACGGAATTATGCGGTGATTTCGAAGTCAGAAGACTAGTTCGAAATAAATGGGTAGAGATGGTTTATATAATGGTAGCTACTAGTTATATTAATTGAAGCGGTACTTTCTTTATCAGGTACCACCTTTTGCTTAGGTATAGATTTCATAATGAAAGCGATTTAGGTAGATAGAATTATTTTCAGTATTGTGCCGTGACTACAATGGCTTGTCAGTCTCGTATACGCCAGATGATTTTCAAGTATTGGCAATAAGAGATTACTTCTCAGTCTCATATGCGCACAAGATTTTCAAGTTATGGCAACAAGATAATAGAAAAAGGATTGAATAGAAGGCAGTTAATTTGTCCCATGAATTGATAAGTGAATTAAAGTTGTTGTTCAATGCAAGACAAACAAATCAGCAGTGGGGAACTTAGCTAGTTATTGTGGTTTCCTCCGGATACCAGGACTGCAAGACCATAATCGTGGGGCACCATTGTTTGGGCTGATCCGGCTTGGTCATGAACCTGGCATCCAAGAATGACGCCTTCGGCCGGGATGACTGCAATAGCTGGATCCAAGGCATTTTGTGGTGTTCTTGATAAGGACTGTTTCTTTTGACTCATGGTCTTGTGAACCCCCATTGGTTGTGCTCCCCGGGTAACCTGGCTGGGATCCTGGGGATAGGGCCAGTTTTTCTGGCAGGAACTCACACAGCAAACATTTTTATCAAATGAGTGTTTTGGTTCTCTGTGCCGTGCAGCAAGCTTACTCAATGTTGCCGCTAGCGGGACAGTTTAAACTTGTTTTGTCTGAAACTTACATTTTAGATATGTCGGCTTCCATGATTCGGTCTATTTGAATGAGCACCATTGGCAAGGTAATGCTTACCAGTCTATTTTAATGCCAGTTGTAGGGACACTTGTCCTCTACAGTGATGCACTGAACAATTAGAGTCACAAGTGTGAGGTTCATGTGGGACGAAGAGTCGGAAATGGATTCTATCCTGTTGGTTCTCCTCGATTCGTGTGCAAAAAATGTTCCCACTTATGTGTCAAAATTTGAATATGACATTCCGATCATTGTAGGAGACGTTCACTTAAATTTTCAGTATAAGAGTCTTGCTGCAGCCTGCATGCGGAGATCTTGACTGGATGTGTTTATCTTGCAAGCTCTGCATCATTCGTTGCAGGAATGCAACTGGACTTGCAACGCGACGTGCCAGGACTTGATTGTGTTGTTGAACATTATATTATTTATTTAAACTTGGCAGCCATTTAAATATTTTTCATCAGGCAACTCATACAAAGACGTTCATGGTGCATTGCCGATCATTTCGTTCGTGATCATCCAATTACCCATTCCATTCATAGAAATTGGCAACTACCAATGGTCTGTGAGTGGCTAATTGTGTTGTATCAATGTCTGTTGACGTATTGCTAATTGTTTGCTACCTATTATGAATTTGTTACTTTATATTTAATAGAATGTTCATTGGCACCGTGGCCTTTAAAACTAAAATTTGAATTCAACCAGTAATTTATTTATCTTGATATTTTACATCTATTGATATATATGCGTCAACAGGGCAATTCGAGGCCCTCGTTTACATTCCATACTTATTGTGTCTCGTATCTCAATCTTGCAATCGTCAATTATTCTTATACATTCAATTCAACCATTTCATCACTGAAAGCATGGAACTCAAACCCCACATAATTGGGGCTAATGCGATTGTCAGCTACAACACTTTCCGTCGCTGATGCAGGTCCCACGCTCGACGTCCGCGAGAAAAGTGTGTGCAGAGAACGCACCGGATCACATTAAAATATTTTTCCTAGAGCGGCACACAGCCTCATGACCAGAGTAATGACTTCGAACAATGAAATTCTGATTACAATCTGCACGCTCGCTGTGTCGTCAATGTTAGAACGTTGGAGGGAAATACTCTTCACTCTACGATGAATATAATATGTGTGTCCGTCAAGTGTAAAATAATTATTTTTAATGTTCTTTCTGATATGACTTGTCTGCTTTACCCTGGCGGATTACTCATACTTTTATTCGATTAAGTTGTGTATCAAATGTACTTCTATGCTCCTGATGGTTTTTAATAAAGCTCTTGTTATTATTATCGTTATCAAATTCGTTTGTGCCGACCAGTATGGCAGTCATTGATGCCGTCTTACGGTCTGACATAAAAGTTCTACTTACTTTTATATTAATAATATTAAAAAAAACTTCACTCATTTCTGAGACCTTCACGCAACTTTGATTTTTTTTTTAGAAACGCGAATTCCCTACGGAAAATGGATTTGCTATTTTCATTGCAATTTCAAGTTGAACCCCTCGAGTCTTTCCAGCAACATTCCACTGAACAAAGCGTCCTTCATAGAAGAATTTAAATCTTCCTCCCAAACATACCACTTGAGGACATTAACAGCGAATCCATTCATTCCGAGAAGCCTATCACAAATGTGTGATAAAAGGATATCAAATTCTACATAGAATCTATCAGTTGCCCACTTGTTCTCAAAATTTCATTCAATCGCTCCTACATCGCGGGAATCAACTTGCAGAGGAGTCTGCATTCTCTCAAAATGTAGAGTAACTCCTGGGACACTGTGATGCAAGGTACACTAACGATAGTCCGTTAGTGTACCCTACAGTGATCCGTACAGGCCCCATCAGGAAGCGTGCAACATGAAACGGTTGGATCGTACAACAGCGAAGACAGAGCAATATGATCAACATAGGAAGTGACTAGTGAGCTATGATTTATATGATACGTATCAGGCGAGAAAAGCCGAGTGTCCTGATACGCCACATTATATTAAACAAACAATTTTTCAATCTCAAAAACATGGCCGAGTGAGACGAAGGATTAAAGTCTCCCAAATCACATATTTGCTGCTCCTCTCGACTTTCCAACATACTATCATGTACACCCAAACATGTTACGTACTACGCTGTGGAAAGAACCTAGCTATACTCAATGCTTTTCTATTCTTAAAAGATATAAATAACGAATTTGTATTCTGAATCAATGCATCATGTCAATCCACATGTACCCGAGGTATTTTCACTGCTGAATGCATTTACATTCTGCTTCTTCTGAATGTGACACTTTGTTCTGGTGCTTGTTTATTTCGCTGTCAGATTGTCAATTGTTCAGGTCACATATCGAACGATCGTCAGTGCTCGTATTCGTATCGAACGTGTTTTACTCGCGTAATACAAATTGAGGCACTAATAATCACAAATATAGAGCAAAATGGACAGACGAAAGCTATCGTGAGTGTACATTTCCTTCTCGTTGCAAATGTCATGAATTTGGTTACAGATGGTGCTGCGAATTCTATTGCGGTCAGCTGACCAGCTATGCAAGATAGCATGCAATTTCTGCCGTACCAGGTCGATTTGAGGATATATTCATTTTTTCAATCTTAAAATACGCAACTTTACTGCAATTTGTTGATGAGGTCTTCAAAGAAATTGCTACTTGCTAGTCTGTATTGGATTCTAGTTCTTGAAGAAGGCCTTCTCAATATCTACTTGACCTGTTTTTGCTGAGTTCTAATCTTTCTGAGTTCTTGACAAGATTGTCAGCAGCAGTAGCATATACCCCCTTCAGTGCCATCCCAGTGTCACATTGAAAATTCAAATGTTTCTTACAGAAGTAATTTTTCTATTGACTTATGAAGAATGAGCTTGTATTCAGCAATATTTTTCTATAAATATGAAATGATGAAAATTATTGGTTTATAGTCTAACCAGTCTGGATTCTTGGTGAATAGTGCTGCCAAAATTTATTTAATAGTAAAAGCCCTCTTAAGAATGATGATAAACAACTTTCACGGGATAAAGTAGAATGCACTAGAGCACTACTGCTGTTGCTGACAATTATCCAAGTAGAAAAATATGAAGTAAAATTCAATGTGTCACTTGTAGTGGGCTGAAGCCTCCCTGGGGTCTTGATTTATTTCCAAAAGTGCTACAGTTGAACTCATTGTCTCTTCATACAAACCATCCAGAATGGTTGGCAGCCAGATTGCATTGCACAATTGGGCACGGGGTTGAGAACATTACGTGCGTTTTCATCGCCGAATATTAAGAACCGAACCAGCCGTGCGCCTCAGAAGCTAAGATCGGCATATCTAGACCTTTGATGTTAGAGAGAATATACCAACAATAACGTTGGGAGAAATGTATGTGGACAGTGAAATCATCATTGGCCTAGTGCGTAGAGTGCTGGGCTCGTATTCCGGCGACGCAGGATCGAATCTTGGCGATGACTGAAGTTTTTCCAATGATGATTTCACTGTCCACATCTAGACCTTTGCGTGCGCTTGCGGCAGAATGTTTGCTGAGTTACGTGCGCCACTGTCAGTGACACTGACAAATATATACAAAACAGAGAACTAGATCTGCGAGGTTGCGAGCGCGGAAAAACAGACTGCAGAATTACATGTGTGTAGAGCTTGACATGACCGCACATAGACGTAAGCATCTTTCACCAACTAGGCGTCATACAAAACAGAATGTAACATTTAGATGATACTCTTTCTTATGGTAGTTATAAATTATAATGAACAATACCTGTCAGTTCTTAATAAAAATTGCCATTACTAACAATGCTTAATTTGCACTTCCACTCCTCTGTCTCTTCCATGAATGTTGCAGCAAACTTGTTTACATAACGTGTGTGACGTCGGTGTTCATTTTCATCTATTGTCAAAATGCAGTAATGTTAAATTGTTGTTCAAATCATGCAGGGCGTAATTCTATATTATAGTTTAGCTATTGTTGCATTCAAACCAAACGCTGATGCGCTTTGACTTGGCTGATATTGCCCGTTGTATTGTGAATCGTCAATTTTTTATTCTCCCGCCAAAAAAATGCGATTTTGGTTTTTGTTCATATCTCTCGGTAACCGATGACGATCCGGGCTGTTCGATCACAGAGATTAGTAGTTCGCAGTGGTCAGGAATCTCAGTGACAGCTTGAATTAATATGCAATGGAGGAAAATGCGTGCACAACAAATATTTGTGAAGAATTGTTTACGTGCGATGTACTGTCTCCGCGCGCAATATTTTGAAAGGTGTCTTCACGTGCGCTTCATCTCAAGATTTTGCGTGCGCATCACATATTTATTTTCAATGTTTGCGTGCGCTGCCTGCCAAATTGTGCAATCTGGGTTGGCAGATGCTGCATGCCAGATAGCAGAGTATGGCTAAGGGTAGTGTCCCCAACGATCTTTGGCTGTGGTTTAGTGCTCTATCCTAATAGAACTATCAAAGATTTCTTAACATGCCAGTGTCATTCTAGGATACTGACAAAGACTTTGACAATATTTTTATGAAACCCCTGATGTTATGGGTATTAGTTGACCATAAAATATATCAAAATAATTACAAAATTCAATTACTCATATTGAAACTTGCTGGGCATTCATTTTCCATTGACCTAAATCCTTCTATAACTGTGGTGTAAGGCTTCCTACAAAGTATTTCAATCACTGCAGATTTTCATTTTTCAATACATCTGACAAGACTGAATCTTGCCACAAAATCCTTAAACGCATGTTTTTCATTCATTGCATGTGAAATGACTGAATTTTGCCACTAAATCCTGAAACCAATTCCCACCATTTTCTATATATCTTATATCTTAGCAATTTTTATTTCCAAAGCATCTGGCCTAATATTATGCATTCAGTATATTCATTTGTACATTTTTTATTCTGTGACGATTAACTGTGACTGGTGTAGTCAGGCTGAGGCAAGTTGAATATGGTTTTATGCTTATAAAAGTGAATAAAATTAGGATTGTAATTTGCTAGATGCTACCCGTTCTGGTTGGCATACATGCATGCAATTGATAGTAGTTAATCTGTAAGGGCAAATTCTGTGTAATTGTAGTTAAAAGTAAGACTTGGAAGTTGGTGCTGTGCCAGGGTAAAAAGTTCATGGATCGTGACCAATATATCTATGATTTTCATGGGTACGTCAGTTCCTCGTGACCAAATTGGTTTGTTTTCAAGCTCATAACATTTCATTGTGCTATCCAGGGTCCAGATTGCACAATTGGGCAGGGGGTAGAGAACATTAATTGCGTTTTCATTGCCGAATATTAAGAACGGAACCAGCCGTGCACCTCAAAAGCTGAGATTGGCATATCTAGACCTTTGTGTGCGCTTGCAGCAGTATGTTTGCCAAGTTACGTGCACCACTGTCAGAGACACTGACAAATAGATACAAAACAGAGAACTAGAGGTGCAAGGCTGCAAGCGTTGCAAAACAGACTGCAGAAAAACATGTGTGTAGAGTTTGAGATTACCCCACATAGTCGTAAGCGTCTTTCACCAACCAGGCGTCATACAAAACAGAATGTAACATTTAGATGATACACTTTCTTATGGTAGTTTGATATTATAATAAACAATACCTGTCAGTTATTATTAAAAATTGCCATTACTATCAATGCTTAATTATGCACTTCCACTCCGCTGTCTTTTCCATGAATGTTGCAGCAAACTTGTTTACATAACGTGTATGGCGTCGGTGTTCATTTTCATCTGTCAAAATGCAGTAATGTTAAATTGTCGTTCAAACGTGCAGGGCGTAATTCAATATTACAGTTTAGCTATTGTTACATTCATACCAAACGCTGATGCGCTTTGACTTGACTGATATTGCCCGTTGTATTGTGAATCGTCAATTTTTTATTCTCCCCGCCAAAAAAATGCAATATTGTTTTTTGTTTGTTTCTCTCAGTAACCGGTGACAATCCGGACTGTTCTGTCACAGAGATTAGTAGTTCTTCAATGATGGTGATGCGCAGTGGTTAGGAATCTTGGTGTCAGCTTCAATTAATATGCTATGGAGGAAAATGCCTGCATGAAATTTTAGCACAACAAATATTTTTGGAAAATTGTTTACGTGCGATGTACTGTCTCCACGTGCCATATATTGAAAGGTGTCTTCACGTGCGCTTCATCTCAAGATTTCACGTGCGCTAGAAGTTCTTCAATGATGGTGATGCGCAGTGGTTAGGAATCTTGGTGTCAGCTTGAATTAATATGCTATGGAGGAAAATGCGTGCATGAAATTTTAGCACAACAAATATTTTTGAAAAATTGTTTACGTGCGATGTACTGTCTCCGCATGCGATATTTTGAAAGGTGTCTTCACGTGCGCTTCATCTTAAGATTTCACGTGCGCTTCACATATTTCATATCAATGTTCGCGTGCGCTGCCTGCCAAATTGTTTAATCTGGTCCAGGGTTTGATGTCAAGATTGCATCATCACATCAAACTCTGTCCAATATCAAGTTCACAAATAGTTCAATATGCTATTGCTACTAGTTGGTCCTATTTTGCAATGTAGCTCAATCAGGGTCATATGAATCAATTTACATCTGTGCACATGTGCAGAGAAAAACTTTTGGAATGGCAACTTTGTGGCAATCTTATGCCGTCACGGGCATAGCTTCAATTTGTAACCGGTTGTTTGGCAATGTTCCAGTCCCAAGAGTGTCCTTTTGTGTCAAGATCTTGCCAACCAATGAAGAAGAAAAATTTGAATCTTGATGTAATCTCTGCAACCAATTAAGAGACAAAAAGTATACTCAATGACAACTCAACAAGGAAAAATGTAACTCGACAACTTATGAAGAAATGAATGACTAAATTACGTTTAAATTCAGAAATTCAGCAGCTCGGAGCTTCAGCACCTCACAACGTCCATGACCTTCAGTTGGACTGCAACAAAGGTGTTTTGCTTTATGCATTTCTGGTACACCTCAAACTGGTTCACTCTCACCCCCTTATGTCTCACTTTGCTTGCAAGCAGCATGAGAACAGAAGAAACATAGTTATGTGATGTTGTGCCTGTCATGTTGGCGACTGCTACATCACCGCAATTAGCTATGCCGGCAATATGGTCCTACTGATCCCTCATGGGGATGCTCTTCAAATACTGCTAAATATATGCAAGGCGGAGGCTGTAACACTGGATATCAAGTACAATACTAGCAAATCTGTTTGAATGCTAGTAAAACCCTGCACTACGCAAAGGTTTCAGTTCTGTATGAACAACATGTGAAATGGTGCTCAGTTGGATTATGGGGACAGTTTCCTATACCAAGGTTGCTTAATAACAAACAACCGGTGTTACAACGTTGAAATCTCCAAGCAGGTTAGAAAATTAATTTCTGCTGGCAATCAGCTTGTAAGGAAATTCAACTTCTTTCAACAGATGTTAAAAAACAGCACTCTAGAACCTACTGCTACCCCATCATTTGTAACTCACTGTGGTGTAAATTTACAAGAGCCATTATTAGTAAACTGAGAGTAGCATACAACGATATTTTCTGGAGGTTGGTTGGTGTACCCAGAAGAAAGAGTGCTAGCTTTGTACTCACAGCATATGATGTTGACTGTCTTGAAGGTGCACCAGATTTTGTGCAATCAAAATTCTGTTTACACTTAATATAAGTGGAATAGGGTTCATTTAATAATGTGGCAGTCATTTAAAGGTTCAAAAATACTTGAATATATATATTTTCTCGAGCGTATCCATAATCGTCATCTGAAGAAATGCAACGAATGAGTAGCATTTTGAACAAAATTATTATGCTATTCTGCTTGGTACGGTTATAATTTTTGCTGCCTAGTATTGAAAAATTCAGTAATTTTTGCTGCCGGTTCAATTCAGTGTCTTAATTCCTACACATTCCTGAAAAAGTTCATGGTCTGACATTGCAGTGCGCATTGCAGTTAAATGATGTACTTTGATCAAATGCATTGGGCAAAAATTGGAATGAATGCAGTTGTGCAAAAATGCTAATGAAGAGAAATAAAGCAGTTATGACTATAAGACATAAATATCGTGAATTCTAGGCAGCTATCAAAGCAAAGCTAAGAAAAGATGGAAAAAATATGGTACAATTAACTTTGACTGATAGACATGAAGTTAGAGTAGCACAAGAACAGTTTGCATTGAAGGAAATACGGATCTGGCAAACAAAGCTAACACACACAATTAATGCATAGAAACTTCCAACACCGGCAGTGATAGTGATGAAGAGTGGAGGGACCTGGACCCTTGACATCTCTGGCATCAGCCCCCAGGAGAGATGAGCAGCCGCCACAACCGGAAAACATGAACACATCCGAAAAGCCACTGCTACTGAACGCAAGATTGATCTGGAACAAGCTAGCTAAATTCTGCTGCCTTGTTGCTCCCGAAATGCCTGACATGATAGGCATCACGGAAACCTAGATCCAGACAGAAGGGAACAATTTTGAAGGCAAGTTTAAAACTTGAAGGGTACAATCTCTTCAAAAGAAACAGTCAGGCCAGACGGGGATGAGGTGTTGCAATCAATGTGCAGAACCACTCAACGCACCATTGACGCCCCACTCGAGGTCATAGGTATCGAAATCAAAGGCATGGCCAGAACGCTACACAGACTTCTTATGTACCAACCACCCCACCAAACTGTAGATAACAGCCAATCCCTTTACAAGCTCCTCACACAGCTGACCCCAAACAGTGTAGCAGTGATCATGGGGACTTCAACTGCAATATTGTCAGGGAAAACCAAACCAGACTGTTGATTTTGCCCAAAACAACTTTCTGGAACAACTGGTGATGAACCCATCAGGGGAAACGGCTTCGTAGACCTAATATTTGCTACGGAAGAAAACCTGGTTACCCTGGTTTCATGTAGAGGATCCCTTGTGCACCAGCAACCATAATATGGTCAGGTGCATCATCCACGTGCCAACAAACGCTAAACAAAAGCTCAACTTACGAGGAACTGACTTTGTTAAGTTTAAAAAGGACCTTAGCAACCTCCAACCCATGGGGTTGGAATCAGTTGAGGCATCCTAGACAGATTTTAAAACCAAATTCCTGGACATCCAGGCAAGCTGCATCTCAATCAAGGATGTGCAAGCCAACCAAAAGCCTCACCCTTAAGTGGTTCAATAGAGGCATCCAAGCCGCCATATCTACCAAAGACCATGCATACAGGCGCTGGAAACAAAACCCTTCAGACCGATTGTGGAAGAAACATAGGGAACCGTGTAGAGTGGTGAAAAGCAAATTAGAGAAGCCAAACACAACAAAGAAGGCCAAGTTTCAGCTGCCTGCAAACTCAACCCAAAAGAGTTCTTCTGTCACATAAACAGTAGGAAACCCATCAGAGTTTCCTTTGGCTCACTTACCATGTACCATGGAACTCTGACCACTACAAATGTGGAGATAGCAGAGGTACTAAGTCAGTACTGTGTTAGCGTGTTCACCAAAGAGAGTGAAGATGCAATCCCCAAACCCTCTATTAGGTACCAAGGGATGCATCCCTTGGAAGACATCCAATACACAGCCGCAGAGATAGTAGGGAAAATCAAGAAGCTGAAGGTCAACAAATCGGCAGACTCTGACTGGTTTCTCCTGAGAGTAATTAAGGCTGTCTTGGACGAAATTGCCCCCATCGCATGGTGCTATTCAATCAATCGCTGGAAGAGGGGGGAAGGGCTCCCTAGGACATGAAGATAGCTGATGTTACCCCTATCCACAAGAAGGACCAAAAAATCTTACAGGACCATTGTCCTCACATCAGTTGTGGGCAAAATGTTGGATTCCATTAGCGCAGATCAAATATTAAACCATCTGGAGACAATCTCCTGGGGAACAGGCAGCATGGTTTTCGATGTAAGAGATCATGCCTGACCAACCTGTTGGAATTCTTCCACTGCATGATTTCTATCTATGACATTGATATCCTGTATCATGACTCCAAGAAGGCATTCAACAAGTTCCCTCACAAGAGACTCCTCACCAAGCTGAGAGCTCTTGGAGTTGTGGGAAGAATTTTGGAATGGATAGAGCACTGGCTTCCAGACAGGAGGCAGCATGTGGTGTTGTTGATCGACAAGGACATGAATTCCAGATGACAATCAATATCAAACAAAGGTACCTTCCACTGTGAAAAAAGTCAACATTCTGCATCAGTTCCTCATGGAAAAGATAGTCGCCCACAATAGGAGAGTGCATACAACAAGGAAAGGGGGAGAGCACCTCAATTCTGCCCTTCCTATTCATCTTGGACTTGAGGAAAAGGTCCAAAATGGAACTACCTGCAAGGAAAGTGCTCTCAGTCACCTAATGTGTCAGACCAACAGAGAGAAAACAGTCCATAAAAGAAATATCCACAGGGCGTACATATACATTCAAAACATTCTCAAAATACCAAGCCAAGGAGGGCAGGATAAAGTTGCCCAAAATTACCACCTTGCGGTCAGCACAAAAGGTCAAGATCAGTTGAATGAGTCAAGATTTGCAAGCTTCATCATAAGATGCAGCACCGTAGTCAGCCAACACCCAGACATCAACATCCAACAGGAGAATAGCAGCAACATTTGGACAGTCAAAGCCATGTTAGACAAAACAAACCCCTCTCTACAAACAAGCAAGCAACATGCTTGCAAACAGTGCCGTTACTATCACCCCTCACAACATCAAAACCCTCCAGCAAAATGAGAGATGAAGGGACCAAAAAAGTCAGCCAAGTTATGCTCACAGCAACGACATCTGAGGCACATGCCCCTACAAAATCAATTAAGCAATACATGTTGTTCAAGGGAGAATTTTCACTAACCTGTCCAAACTTCAAAGTAAAATGATGCACCCTGTTCCCTCAAGCAACCACTGAGTCACCCCACCATGATGCACACGACCACAGAACCACAGAACTACCCCTACAAACGCTGGTGGAAAAAATGTGGGACTCCTGTGGAAAAAGTTTCACATTTGTTGGAAAAGTCTCAAGTTCTAGCTGGTAAGGACTGGACTTTTGGTTGGTAAAGACTGGACTTTTGGTTGGTAAAGACTGGACTTTTGGTTGGTCAAGACTGGAGTTTTGGTTGGTAAAGACTTGAGTTCTGGTTGGAAAATCAGTCTTGAGTTCTATTCAGAAAAGTGTTAATTCTGGTTGGAAGAGCTGGTTCTTAGCTTCCTTTATAGGCAAAAGTCTGGAGCTCAGTTTGATAAAGTTGGGAACTAAGGTTTAAAATGTCTGAAGCTCTGGTTCAAGAATCTGAAGCTCTGATTGCAAAGCTTGGAACTCTGGTTGGAAAAGTTTGCAGCGTGGGTATGAAAAGTTGGATGATCCCCTTGGTCAAAAGTTTGGAGTTCAGTTTGGAAAAGTCTGCGGCTCTTTGTGGTTGGAAGAATCCAGAACACTGGTAGGAAATGTCTGGAATGCAGGTCAAAAGTGTGGAACTCTGGTCTAAAGTGTGGAACTCTGGTCTAAAGTGTGGAACTCTGGTCTAAAGTGTTTGAACTCTGGTCTACAGTGTTGGAACTTTGGTCTACAGTGTTGGAACTCTGGTCTACAGTGTTTGAACTCTGGTCTACAGTGTTTGAACTCTGGTCTACATTGTTTGAACTCTGGTCTACAGTGTTGGAACTCTGGTCTACAGTGTTGGAACTCTGGTCTACAGTGTTGTAACTCTGGTCTACAGTGTTGTAACTCTGGTCTACAGTGTTGTAACTCTGGTCTACAGTGTTGGAACTCTGGTCTACAGTGCTGGAACTGTGGTCTACAGTGCTGGAACTGTGGTCTAGTGTTGGAACTCTGGTCCAAAGTGTTGGAACTCTGGTCCAAAGTGTTGGAACTCTGGTCCAAAGTGTTGGAACTCTGGTCCAAAGTGTTGGAACTCTGGTCCAAAGTGTTGGAACTCTGGTCCAAAGTGTTGAAACTCTGGTCCAAA
>SDVV010014736.1:0-14723 GCA_016164225.1 Gammarus roeselii
ATATATCTTTACGGCAATTCCTAGTTTCACCATCCTAATTAGCTGAAACTGACAGCGTTCACTTATTATACATCACGGACAGCTGTTCTTTGTCGTGTTGATGCTAGTCAAGGATGTGCTTACCCGAAACCTCCCTTTCTCTGTATCCTGGTGCACGTTCCTGGGGTATAAAGCGGCCTGCTTAAGTCGGCATTGTGTGTATTCAGATATGGTACGGAAGGTAGTCGAACAATTAACTACGTGCTTGGTGTAGTTGCGAGAGTTGTTCACCATGCAGGGCGGTCAAAACCCATACAATGCTAGACGGTGGTAATCCAACAGTTGATAAACATCTCCACCGACCTTGTTCAGCGATGGATCAGCCGGCGTTAACAAAATCGTGGTCGCCACCTCCTGGGATGAACTTTTCGCAATCGGTGCATTCGCCCAAATTTCACTTCAAGTAGACTCTAGTAACATTCCTTAATAGCTGGATTATCATTCGGCTGCTCGTCGATTCACATCGGTTGAAATGTGCGTTTTGATTCGAATGTCACCTTGGACCATGTCGTCTGGTATTGTGTAATCGGCGTCAGACTTATTGGCGTAACACCATTCGGTAAACTTGCTGATCAGTGCCCTCAACAGGGTCAGGGCACTGTTCTAGGAAACTGATTCAATACTTGGTCTTTGGTTCTGTGCCCTCATCCTGCTGGGGCACTGTTCAGGGAACCTGGTATTTTATCGGATTTATTTATATACATTTCGGTTTCTGAAGAGTAACAACAAATGTTATGTTCTGGTTAGTACGTAACTGTGATACGGCTCGATGGTGTCGTAGCCAGATTACATGATCAACCAATCATATATGAGGCAAAGTCATGCAAATTTTTCTAAATTAAATTTATTTTCTGTACAAATAACGTCAGTTAAATCAGTTGGATCTCAACAACAAACTATCGACGGTGGAGAAATGCATGAACAGTTGCAATTCGCGCCGTTTGAACATTTTAGAAGTGCGATCACTTCTAACCTTTACTTACTTCTTCTACCTAACCTTACCTGCCCACCTTCTGTCCACTGGAAATCGACGCATGAGAGTACAGCGGAAAGTACAGCGGAAAGTACAGCGGAAAGTTTGGGTTGAAAATAATGATCACCCTGATACCTTGGAACGGTCTAGCATGCCGTCTACGGAACCATTGGCTGTATCACACTTTAGTTAGTTCTTTTTTATTGGTCAATAAATCAAATAGTACGAGTGTATCGCTTATTAACAACAAGGTATTGCATATACAGCTGTCAAAATACCAGCTTCTCGGAACAGCGCATCTTCTCATTTAGTCATGTGTTATGTATAGGTACCGAAAAGGTAAAGAGCACTGAACTAGAGACCTAGTGTTCTACCAGCTGCCGAACCAATCGGATATTTTTGTCAGAAGTATCGCCGTTTTTGAATGTTCTTGTCTGACATTCCTCACATTATCGAATATAATTATCGCCGGGATAACGTCCGTATAGTCGGCTTGTGAAAGCCTTGCTGAACAAATCATTTCCGTCGGCATGACCGACGGCAATATGTATCGCCTTTCTCGTCCTATCGGTCTTGCTTACTAAATTGCAGAAGCCATGAACTTTTCGGTACCTGTACAAAACACATGACTTAATGAGGAGCTGCTTCAGACCTGAGACATTGTGCAGGTCGAGTAGAGAATTAGGTCAGAGGTCTCTAAACGGTGCGATTAAGATTACACGAATATTGTTCGTGCGGATTTGCCTCAACAACTTATTTCGAGGCATAGCTGGGCGAAACTGGTTAAAGGGCGTGTTGAATGTTCTTCTGGGCGAAATTAGTTAGAGAGCGTGTTGAATGTTCTTCTGGACGAAACTGGTTAAAGGGTGTGTTGAATGTTCTTCTGGGCGAAACTAGTTAGAGAGCGTGTTGAATGTTCTTTTGGACGAAACTGGTTAAAGGGCGTGTTGAATGTTCTTCTGGACAAAACTGGTTAAAGGGCGTGTTGAATGTTCTTCTGGACAAACTGGTTAAAGGGCGTGTTGAATGTTCTTCTGAACGAAACTAGTTAGAGAGCGTGTTGAATGTTCTTCTGGACGAAACTGGTTAAAGGGCGTGTTGAATGTTCTTCTGGACGAAACTGGTTGAAGGGCGTGTTGAATGTTCTTCTAAACGAAACTAGTTAGAGAGCGTGTTGAATGTTCTTCTGGACGAAACTGGTTAAAGGGCGTGTTGAATGTTCTTCTGGACGAAACTGGTTGGAGAGCGTGTTGAATGTTCTTCTGTGCGAAACTGGTTATAGGACGTGTTGAATGTTTTGCTGGACAAACTGGTTAAAGGGCGTGTTGAATGTTCTTCTGGACGAAACTGGTTAAAGGGCGTGTTGAATGTTCTTCTGGACCAACTGGTTAAAGAACGTGTTGAATGTTCTTCTGGACGAAACTGGTTAAAGGGCGTGTTGAATGTTCTTCTGGATGAAACTGGTTAAAGAGCGTGTTGAATGTTCTTCTGGACGAAACTGGTTAAATGGCGTGTTGAATGTTCTCATGGACGAAACTGGTTAAAGGGCGTGTTGAATGTTCTTCTGGACGAAACTGGTTAAAGGGCGTGTTGAATGTTCTTCTGGACAAAACTGGTTAAAGGGCGTGTTGAATGTTTTTTCTGGACGAAACTGGTTAAAGGGCGTGTTGAATGTTCTTCTGGACGAAACTAGTTAGAGAGCGTGTTGAATGTTCTTCTGGACGAAACTAGTGAGAGAGCGTGTTGAATGTTCTTCTGAACGAAATTAGTTAGAGAGCGTGTTGAATGTTCTCCTGGATGAAACTGGTTAAAGGGCGTGTTGAATGTTCTTCTGGACGAAACTAGTTAGAGAGCGTGTTGAATGTTCTTCTGAACGAAACTAATTAGAGAGCGTGTTGAATGTTTTTTCTGGAGGAAACTAGTTAGAGAGCGTGTTGAATGTTTTTCTGGACGAAACTAGTTAGAGAGCGTGTTGAATGTTCTTCTGGATGAAACTAGTTGAAGAACGTGTTGAATAATTTTTTGGACGAACTTAGTTGAAGAGCGTGTTGAATGTGTTTAGGATTTTAATTTAAGAATTCTATCAGAATACAATTTGATCGATGTTTCATGCTCATATAATAAATACAATGTAATTATTTTTCAGTCAATTGGAATTGTATTTATTGTGCAAATTTGCCATAACTGTCATCGGCGGCATTCTGGACACAAAAGTTAAAGGATCGGTCTATAGGCGATACTATTCGGCGTGCCGCCGAATGTCCCCTGTCTTGGCAAACTGACAGTAATCGTTGATAAACATTACGTGCTGATGATAAGCGACGCCGGGGCCGATGATAATTTCTGAATGCTTAAAATAGTTTACCCTCACCCTTCCGAGGGCACTGTTCCGCGAGTTTACCCCCATTCAATTCAGTTGACCAATCTGTGACAGCCTTCTTCTGTTCCCTCTCCACAATACACCACGATGCCTCGCGAGCAGTATTGGCCAGAAAACAACATTTAGTTGGTAATATTTTTTTAATTAAATCTAGTATTTTGCTGGTCTAGCACAGTTCACGCGGAAATGGGCACCATTCGATGCCTGATGACGATCACCAGCTCTGAAGGTCTCTTGAGCCCGGGCTCATCTGTATCTTTATTGACCGGCAAGGAGGCCATTATTGATCAGTACACCTACAAAAAATTGATGTCATACATGTCCGATAAATCGATATATTTATAGCAAACCTTCACACGCGTTTCATATCATTGCACGTGTTAGGTCATTGAACGTTCCAGGTCATTGTACGTGACAGGTCATTGTACATGTCAGGTCATTGTCATGACAGGTCATTGTACATGTCAGGTCATTGTACGTGTCAGATTATTGCACGTGTCAGGTTATTTCAGGCGCGTCAGGTCAGTCCACGTTTCAGGTCATTGCACGTGCCAGGTCATTGCACATGTCAGGTCATTGCACGTGTCAGGTCATTGCATGTGTCAGGTCATTGCATGTGTCAGGTCATTGCACGTCTGCAGATTATTACACCTGTGGCATGCCATTACACGTGCTTCATGCTCCTCTCCCTCACTCCCATCCTCCCCCCTCCATCTTTGCTCCTTTTCGCTCCCCACGTTCCCGCACTGTTTGTTTTTACCAATCCCGCGATACTCAATAAATTGCCATCATCTATTGATGATCATTACTGACGATGTTAAGGACGTGTCACTACAAAACTTGATTGAGTACGCGTGACCAGTGCCGGGAAATGCCCCTCTCGTTCACGATGCTGTGACTGACATCGGCATTCAATATATCCCTTCTTGTATCTCTCACTAAAGGCAATGATGTTTTTCTTCTTATTCCACGAACAACTCTCCTCTTCCCCCCTTGCTGTCCCACCCCCCTTCCCTCTTTATCTCTGCCCTTTCAACGCTTATTTATTGCCGTCTTAATTACTTTGTTGAATTATAGACGCTAGCGAGTCGGTGCCCTGTAAAAAACACATGGTGCCCGCTGATGCTGACGGGCATGTGTCGCTCGTGTGAGGGTAGGAAGCACTGAATAACATGTCTGTAGGGGAGCGTGTTAGGGGGTTGTGAGAGGGATTGAAGGAGTGACGAGCATATCCGTTATGTGCATGTGATGCAAGAGATAGTCGAAGATACCCCTTGATGTGACCAGCGTTACTGGTGAACCTAAGAAAAAATAACAATTCGCGACCTAGCTATGGATGGTATCAAACTGCGAGTAACTTTTTTGTATAGATTGTATCAGACTACGAGTACTTTTCTGTTCGGATTGTATCAGACTGCGAGTACTTTTCTGTTTGGATTGTATCAAACTGCGAGTACTTTTCTGCTTGGATGGTATCAGACTGCGAGTAACTTTCCTGTATGTATTGTACCAGACTGCAAGTACTTTTTTGTATGGATTGTATCAGACTGCTAGTAACTCTCTCCTGTATGGATTGTATCAGACTGAGAGTACTTCTCTGTATGGATTGTATCAAACTGCAAGTACTTTTCTGTATGGATTGTATCAGACTGCGAGTACTTCTCTGTATGGATTGTATCAGACAGAGAGTACTTTTCTGTGTGAATTGTATCAGACTGCGAGTACTTTTCTGTATGGATTGTATCAGACTGTGAGGACTTTTCTGTTGGGATTGTATCAGACTGCGAGTACTTTTCTCTACGGATTGTAGCAGACTGCGAGTACTTTACTATTTGTATTATAGCAGACTGCGAGTACTTTTCTGTTTGGATTGTAGCAAACTGCGATTACTTTTCTGTTTGGATTGTATCAGACTGCGAGTACTTTTCTGTTTGGATTGTATCAGACTACGAGTACTTTTCTGTATGGATTGTATCAGACTGCACTTACTTTTCTGTACGGATTGTATCAGACTGCGAGTATTTTTATGCGTGGATTGTATCAGACAGCGAGTACTTTTCTGTATGGATTGTATCAGACTGCGAGTACTTTTCTCTACGGATAGTATCAGACTGCGAGTACTTTTCTGTATGGATTGTATCAGACCACAAGTGCTTTTCTTCTTGGATTGTATCAGACTGCGAGTACTTTTCTGTATGGATTGTATCAGACTGCGAGTACTTTTCTGTATGGATTGTATCAGACTGCGAGTACTTTCTGTATGCGAGACTGCGCAGTCTGTATGCGAGACTGCGAGTTCTTTTACTGTAAGGATTGTATCAAACTGCAAATACTTTTCTGTCTGTCGAGCATCACCTAGCAACGGACATCGTCCTCGGTGGAGCGCTCTGCCAAACACCTGTCAAAACGAGCCGGGAAAAAAATCCTTTGATCGTCCCTGCCCTGAGTGTAGTGTGGCTGGGGCGGAGAAACATCATCCTAAGGCGTTATTATTGTGTGTCTTTTCATAGGTCTAAAATAAGTCCTGGCAACAGGAAGACAGTGTATTCCCCTGGCATGTGTTCGTGTGAGTGTGTGCATATGTGAGTGTGTAGGCCTGAGTATCTGACCATTCAATAAGTGGAGTTATATCCTCGTTAATTTTATATTTACTGAATTGTAGAGTATCTGTTTATGTACAGTATGTGTTTGAGTTGATTTATAGTATCTCATACAGGAAAGTATGCTTATTCATGACGCCTAAGAAAACTTCTGCACTGATGAACCCTGTTTGTAATTTAAAATTGTTCCCATGAACATCACGAGTAGATGTTTACTGTAGTAATCTGTTCTATCTTGTGGAACCTCATCCTCGAATAAGTTGTTCTCCCGTCCCAATTGGTACCATGACACGGCAGCCGTTTCTGATGGTTTGAGTGCGGCATTTCTGGTTTGCCTCACTGTTAGATGCGTTTTGTTCAGTTGCTCATATTTTAGCTATGCAAGGGGTGACTCTCCGCAGCTTAAACGAAGCAACTTCGTGTGACGTCGTTCCCATGAATTACTCTGTGATCTTGCACCCCGAGGATTATAATTCACGTCAAAGAAGACCCAGCAATCTGCCCGCCTTCTCAAGAGACTCCATTATTATCGGGATAGTGCACGTAGACGACGGGCATTGGTATTCAATAGAAAAATTGCCTGGTACCCGTACATAAATAAACCAGTCATATATCACTGTATTGCTTTTTTTTTCTTCAATCAAGTATAACAAGTATACCAAATGCAACTAGTAAACTTATGTGGACGACAACAGTAATTTTGGCTTCGGCAAAGCAGGTTTCGAACTCTTCGTTAGTACATACAGCGCTGTAATCAACGGCATCTCCCACAAGAAGGTTTCAAACTCTTCATCAGAACATACAGCGCTGTAATCAACGGCATCTCCCACAAGAAGGTTTCAAACTCTTCATTACAACATACAGCGCTGTAATCAACGGCACCTCTCATAAGCAAAAGTCTTGCAAATCTGCTTTCTGGTGATTCGTCGATCAGCTGGTAAATATCCATACGTCAACTCTTGTCGCTCAACCCTCGCCAACCCCTCCTCACTCGACCCTCATCAACCACTCATCACTCGACCTCATCAACCCCCCATCACTCGACCCTCATCAACCCCTCATCACTCGACCCTCATCAACCCCTCATCACTCGACCCTTATCAACCCCTCATCACTCAACCCTAGTCAACCCCTCATCACTCAACCCTAGTCAACCCCTCATCACTCGACTCTAGTCAACCCCTCATCACTCGACCCTAGTCAACCCCTCATCACTCAACCCTAGTCAACCCCCCATCACTCAACCCTAGTCAACCCCTCATCACTCGACCCTCATCAACCCCTCATCACTCGACCCTCATCAACCCCTCATCACTCGACCCTCATCAACCCCTCATCACTCGACCCTCATCTCATCACTCAACCCTAGTCAACCCCTCATCACTCAACCCTAGTCAACCCCTCATCACTCGACCCTAGTCAACCCCTCATCACTCAACCATAGTCAACCACTCATCACTCAACCCTAGTCAACCCCCCATCACTCAACCCTAGTCAACCCCCCATCACTCAACCCTAGTCAACCCCCCATCACTCAACCCTAGTCAACCCCCCATCACTCAACCCTCGTCAGCTGCTCTGCGTTGCAATCATGTGGGCGCTCGTGCGTAGAGACCTACCTCAAAGCTCAGCACGCACGTGCGTTATATTGCGCAGGTGTATTTGATACCAGGGCATTTTGTCCTGCACGAGTTTCTCGTAATGTTTATCGTGACACTTGCGCGTTAGACCAACATGAACGCGTTTGGTTCAGGAATAAACTAATTTTGGTTGTTAATTGTAATTGTTTTAATTACTTTGATAGCAGATTGAAGTATTTTTATTGTTAGATCTATATTTTTGAACGGTTCCGTAGGTTATTTTACTTTTTGAGATAGACACAAGACGTTTAGACACCTGTCATATATTTAGTACAGGTACAAGACAGCTACAAGACAGGTAAAAGACAGGTACAAGACATGTACAAGACATGCACAAGACATGTTTTCATGTATTCAGCACAACTAATGTAATGACTTAACAGACGAAGCTATGCGGTAGTCTCTTCATGCAACTAATTGACTTTTAAAACACAACGCAAAATTTGTTAAACCATATACATCCATTTACCAACGTGTGTGCAAACATGCATTTATTTGTGAAAGACTACACGAATTAGATATCAATGTTGAAATGATCAGAAACAGCTGGTTATCAAACCATTAGCAAAAATTTCCATTTAGAGGCCAAAGATGGTTGCGGTATCTTGGCGATACAATAGATACGTAGTGAAAGGTTGACGTTGGAGAACACATATCGAATCCTAGGATGTTTCAGATATTGGCTGGCCAATGCATGTTAATTTGGAACCAACAACGGCAATTATTTGAAAAAAATCCGGAATTATTCGTTACAAATTCAATCACATTGCTAGCCCCTCAGGTAGGAACAATTCATTTTCTTGGGGGGAAATAATTGGGTCCTTCATCAGACAGCAGCAGCAGTATTATTGGTCCTTCATCAGCTTCATTCGACAACAGCATTATCAGCATTATTGATCTTTCATCAGCTTCATCAGACAGTGGCAGCAGCAGTATTATTAGTCCTTCATCAGACAGCAGCAGCATTATTGGTCCTCCATCATCTTCGTCAGACAGCAGCAGCATTATCAGCATTATTGGTCCTTCATCAGCATTATTGGTCCTTCATCAGCTTCACCAGACAGCAGCAGCAGCAGCAGCAGCATTATTGGTCCTTCATCAGCTTCATCAGACAGCAGCAGCAGCATCATTATTAGTACTTTATCAGCTTCGTCAGACAGCATCAGCGGCATTATCAACATTATCGGTCATTCATCAGCTTCATCAGGCGGCAGCAGCAGCAGCAGCATTATTGGTCCTTCATCATCTTCGTCAGACAGCAGCATTATCAGCATTATTGGTCGTTCATCAGCTTCATCAGACAGTAGCAGCAGCGTTATTGGTACTTCATCAGCTTCATCAGACAGGTGCAGCAGCATTATTATTAGTACTTCATCAGCTTCATCAGACGGTAGCAGCAGCAGCATTATCAGCATTATTGGTCCTTCATTAGCTTTATCAGACAGCAGCAGCAGCATTATAAGTACTTCATCAACTTCTTCAGCTTCATCAGACAGTAGCAGCAGCATTATTGGTCTTTCATCAGCTTCATCAGACAGCAGCATCATTATTGGTCCTTCATCAGACAGCAGCAGCAGCAGCAGCATTATTAGTACTTCATCAGCTTCATCAGACAGCAGCAGCAGCAGCAGCAATATCAGCATTACTGGTCCTTCATCAGCGTCATTAGACAGCAGCAGCAGCATTATTGGTCCTTCATCAGCTTCATCAGACAGCAGCAGCAGTATTATTAGTCCTTTATCAGCTTCATCAGACAACAGAAGCAGCATTATCAGTACTTCATCAGCTTTATCAGACAGCTGCAGCAGCATTATTTGTCCTTCATCATCTTCGTCAGACAGCAGCAGCATTATTGGTCCTTCATCAGCTTCATCAGACAGCAGCAGTATTATTGGTCCTTCATCAGACAGCAGCAGCATTATTAGTACTTCATCAGACAGCAGCAGCAGCATTATCAGCATTATTGGTCCTTCATCAGCTCCATCAGACAGCAGCAGCATTATTGGTCCTTCATCATCGTTGTCAGACAGCAGCAGCAGCAGCAGCAATATCAGCAATATTGGTCCTTCATCAGCTTCATCAGACAGTAGCAGCACAGCATTATCAGCATTACTGGTCCTTCACAAGCTTCATCAGACGGCAGCAGCAGCATTATTGGTCCTTCATCAGACGACAGCAGCACAGCATTATCAAACATTATTGGTCCTTCATAAGCTTCATCAGACTGCAGCAACACAGCGTTATCAGTATTACTGGTCTTTCATAAGCTTCCTCAGACAGCATTATCAGCATTACTGGTCCTTCATAAGCTTCATCAGAAAGCAGCAGCACAGCATTATCAGCAATACTTCTGGAATCCCTCCGACCAGTCGCAAAAAGCCCTCATCCTCTCATGACACAACCCCCCCCCCTCCCTCACCTCCGACCTACAACATGAGACAAGAGGCCGGTAGTTTAAACCCTAATTAGGTAAGCAGAAGAGTGACCGGTCACCGTGTTCCAGGCCATGACTTGCACAATGGTAATCTGTGCTGGCAAAGAAGCCAAGTCTATAGGCTTGAAGGGGCTGGGGCTGAGCGCAGGCCCTTAAAGGGGTGATGACGCATGGCTGTGGACCGCGTGACTACGTGACCAGCGTTGCGTGGAATGCAAGCACGCCGACATGCTGCAAGGGTCACTCAGCTGGTATGCGAGCACGATTAGCACGATGCTGTTCTGCGTCAAGTGGCCTTAACAGCACATGCCTTCGGCAATTTAGACAGATGGAACAGAAATTAAGTTGGAAACTGCAGGTTGTTGTCGGAAAATGGTGTTGAACGGAAAATATGGGTCGAGCCTCTCTGTCATCGAGGATAGCAAAGAGGCTGACGTTGTTGCTGTGCGTGGTGGTGCACGGATGCCGGGCTTTTAGAGAGCTTGTTACAAACATTACTAGGGAAAAAGGTGCAGAAGGCGGGGGAGGTGATTAAAGCAGGAAAAGCCCTCGGTTTGGATAGCATTGCGACCGAGTGCCTGAAAAGGGGTGGAATAACGATTGTGATATGGCTGGTGAGGCTACTGAATCTGTGTTTTGTAGCGGACGTGGTGCCGATTGAGTGACGCATTGCTTGCATTGTTTCGCTGTACAAGAGCAAAGGAGATAAACATGAGTGCTGCAACTCAACAGGTATCCGTTTATTATGTGTGGTCGGTAATTTGCACGGGCGAGTGCAGATCAAAAATATTACAAACTGTACGGATGGCGCAATTGGAGAGGAACAGTGTGGTGTAGGAATGGTAGAGGGTGCGCCGATCAGATTTTTGCAGTGACAAGTTTATGAGAAGTACCTTGCAAAGGGAAAGGATGTGTTCTGGACTTTCATGGATATGGAAAAGGCCTAGGACAGGGTGGATTGAAGCACTGTGGAGGGTGTTGCGTTTGTATGAAGTCGGTTATATCGGTTGAAATCAGTCCAGAGTTTCTATGTTAACAGCAGAGCACGTGTCAGAGTGGAGAGTGAGGGGTGTGATTGATTTACAGTGAAAGTGGGTCTGAGACAAGGCTGCGTTATGACTTCCTGGCTGTTCAATCTCTACATGGATGGAGTGGTCAGGGAGGTGAACGCTAGTGTATCGGGTCGTGGCTTGTAGCTGTTGGAAACAAATAGGCGGAGTTGGCAGTTGAGCCATTTACTGTTTACGGATGATACGGTACTGGTAAAGGACTTGGAGGAGAAGCTGTGTAGGCTAGTATCTGAGTTTGGTTGAGTGTGTGAGAGGAGGAAGCTTCGAGTGACCGTGGGTAAAAATAAAGTAATGAGATGCTCGAGGACTGTCGATGCGAGCAAAATTAATGTCCTCCTAAATTGAGAGGTATTGAAAGAAGTTCAGTATTTAAAGTATCTGGGCTCCCACGTGGAGAAGACTGAACTAGTGAAAACTGGAGGGAAGTCGCGAGTGTTGGATGCACTGGAAAGGGTAATGAGCTGTAGAACGTTCGAGGGTGTAGTTGTCCCAACTGTGCTCTACGGAGCTGAGACTTGGGGTAGGGGGTGAGAGCAGAAGAGAGAAGAAGATTGAATGTCTCTGAGATGAAATGTTTGAGGAGCATTACGGGTTTGACTCTGAGAGACAGGATTAATAACGACGTGGCACGAGTTAAAACAGGTGTGGTGAAGAGGTCAGAGGACAGAGTAGGTTCACGTATTCTGAGATGGTTCGAGCACATGGTGAGGATGGATGAAATGAGATTGTTGAAAAGGGTGTTGAAGGCAGAGGCGAGTGTTCGTAGGCCTAGAGGGAGACCAAAGTTTAAGTAGTTGGATGGTGTGAAGCAGGCGTTAGGGAGGAGAGACTCGAGTGTGGAGATAGCGAGAGAGCGTGCAATGAACAGGCATGAGTGGCGAATGATTGTGAATGGATTATTTTTGACGCTGCCCTGATGTGCTTTCCCGCCCTTGGCATCTCGTTGAGAGACGGGATGGCCGTGGGCGTGGGAATGGGGCCCGGTCATCATGACGCGACAAAGGTAAACCCTTCACGTACTGTCGGGCCCTGCTGCCGACACTGACCTCGGACCGCATTCATGACCCGGGGCGCTTGTTGCGGGGTCTCCAGGCTGGACCCTTTGACGCAAAATGGGTAAGTTGTGTGAGTGTATGAGAGGACTGCGAGGTGCGCCTTGCCGTCGGCTACCCCTCTTTCCGGGGTAAACGGCCTAGTGTCTGTATGTGTTATATTGGGAAAATTATGGTCGACTGTTCTTTACATATCATAGCTACATCAATGCTTTTCAATACGTGCACTTATGAAGTTTTGCATTCAATCGAAGTGCATACTCGCAGATCAAACGGTGAACACTGGATAGCGTAGATTTAATGGTCCAATCTTCCTTGTGATTCTCTTCAATCTCCGATCCATCAATGTAAAACAGTTTTCTGTTGTGTTTCATTGAGGTTTTGTGTCGGTTACCGATGACTGTTTCTAGTCTCGTAACTGTTCAATACGCCTCTCTATTCAAAAAAGTCTTATGCCCCGCCATCAGCGTGGTCGGCTGAGAAGTTGGACGATGTCCTTCAATTCACCCGTAAAACCCTTTTACGGCAAACCTTCTCACTCGCAGCTGGATTGCCCATTCCCTGTTGGCAGCGCAATCCTCGCCTAGATTGCTCCTGTGCACTCATGGTCAACAGAAGATTGTCCCGAAAACAGATAAAATGAATAATTACTAAAATTCACCTCAACACGAGTTTCCCTGACCTGATATCATTTTGATGTGGCTGCTCCATTGCTCCTGTGGTGCCATCGGGCGGTACATTTTGTATTTTTAACATTGCAGCTTCTATGGACGGTGTGAGGCGACTTCCTCAATGCCGTGAGCCGTTCAGAGTGCACGTTAGAGGAGACGCCGAAGACTTTAGTACCAAAAATGTTTACGCTGTACAGTTTTCACCTACAAGCGTTTCGGCCGAATAATTGAACACTAGAGGATATCATGGAAGAATAATAACACTGTGTAAAAGGTTCACAATCGAGAGTTGATAGCCTGGAGCGCCAATTGAGGTCAGTGCACTGAAGGCCTTAACTAAGCGTTCTTCACCATAAGTCACTGTTTGCCAAGCAGACAGCGTAAGAACAAGCCAGAAGCACCATTCGAGAGGAATAAAGTTGAATGAAGTTGTACTACGACATATTGTTCTTCAAAGTAATTAATCGGGAGCGGGGCATTAACTGATGCCCGTTTGAAGAGGATGGTTACACCTTTGGTGCACCCAATCACCCAAGGCGGGGTCTTGGGTGCAGCTGCCGCTGCAGCCATGACGCCCAACCACCGTAGGTGGAGCCACCCTACACACTTGGAGAACAGCTGTGTGCAGGTAGAATTCTCAACCAGTGCAGCTTTACTAGACATCATCCATCTATTACTGGCTACCCCTATTGCCGAGAACACATGTTCCCTGCTAACGACTCCTGTTTCGCCCCCTTCCTATAGTCACGATATTTACTGTACTGAGATGAATCCATTAGTAGGATGCACGGCTGTGTTGCAGGGCTTGGGCGGCGTTAGTGCTAATACGGCACAAAGGTTGCAGCAACCGGTCGCATCGATTACAATTGAGATCTTTGTACAAATTAACTCGCGATTGCCAACGTTTTCACCAAAACGTATAAACAGGGATATTAATTTACACGATTTTTTGACAATTTGATTTGTAAATGAAAATCCACCTGCTGTAATGCTCTTGTATTGTGAAAATAAGTCATTTTCTAATAGATAAAATAATCACTTTTCTGTCGTTCTATCACAAGGCTTAGTGTTTGTATTAACGTAGCCTGTGGTGGAAGATAAGGCTGTTACCATTGCTTAGACCGCACCGTGCTTGGCACTGCGATCGAGACTAAACTCAACTACTTATTAAAATAGACAAGCCTGTACTAAATTGCGCGCCGTTAACCCAGACTGAACCGGCAAAGGAATGTGTATGCTACTGGTGGAATGACGCTGAGCCGTGCTGCAGCACTGCAGACCGCGCTCAGCGAGCTCCCCAAGTTCCCCGTAGTAGGAGATCATTCCCTGTTTCGTCTTCAAATACGATGTTTTATTGGAGTCTTTCTTTGGCTCTTTCCTATCTCTATCCTCCTCACCTCTCGCGCATCATCAAGCAAGGCAGCGTGGAGCGGCCCATTGCTAATCATACCTCATAAATGCATTCAGCAATGAGCCCTCCAACGCCGCCACTGAGGACATAATGAGCGAAGCACGAGCGGCGGGGAGCAACAGCGGGAGCGCTGGGAAGCAACGAGGTGAAAATCATACCGGCCTCAGGGGCCTGGTAGGCACCGCGACCTTCGCGAACTCGCTTAGAAAAGTTCGCCGTAGCATTAATTCCTTGTGGTGTGTGCCTTCCCCTCCTGGGAGGATGGCGTACCTTTCCGTCCTGGGAGGGTGGTGTACCTTCCCTTCCTGGGAGGGTGGTGTGCCTTCCCTTCCTGGGAGGGTGGTGTGCCTCCCCCTCCTGGGAGGGTGGTGTGCCTTCCCTTCCTGGGAGGGTGGTGTGCCTCCCCTTCCTGGGAGGGTGGTGTGCCTCCCCCTCCTGGGAGGGTGGTGTGCC
>SDVV010014737.1:0-14722 GCA_016164225.1 Gammarus roeselii
ATTTGAGCCTCCTTTCTACCGGAGCCTCAACGTGAGTCATAATAGTCCTCCATAGGGTGCGACCGTCATTGATTCAGGTAAGTTCGCACGGCCTTGCGTGCGAAAATATTAGTATTGTCAAAATGAAGTCGGTACATATTTCAATTGTAGCATGTTCGCGTACTGGAGCGTACAAGAGAGTAAAGAATTAACGCGTATCTTCGTAAATGTACGGAGGTCATAGCGTGGGCAGTGAGTAGACCTCGGTTGCCAGGCAGTGCTTTGGGAGGCGGTAAGGATGTTCATAGGGTGGGCAGTGAGTAGACCTCGGTTGTCAGGCAGTGCTTTGGGAGGCGGGAGGGATGGTCATGGCGTGGGCAGTGAGTAGACCTCTGTTGCCAGGCAGTGCTTTGGGAGGCGGTGAGGATGGTCATAACGTGGGCAGTGAGTAGACCTCGACGGGGAGGCGGTCAGGATAATCATAGCGTGTGAAGTCATTAGACCTCGGCTTCCGGCTGTGCTTTGGGAGGCGGTAAGGATGGTCATAGCGTCCCTAGTAACCACTGGAAGTGGGCACCATGAACCTAAACTCCATGTTGTAGCAATGAACGATTTGGCTAATGAATCAATGTGAGTTCTTAAAACGTGGCCACAAGGTTGCAATTTACCACCATAGGTTACAAATTAAGGTAGGCACCACCTATGAATTACATGTCATGTACTTCAAAGGTGCTGATGCGGCTGCGGTTGCTGCTGCGGTTGCTGCTGTGACTGCTGCTGTGACTGCTGCTGTGACTGCGGCTGCTGTTGTAGCTGCAGTTCGTGGAAGCATGAAAGAGAATGTAACGTAATGAAAATAATTCAAAGGGGACTAAAGAATTGTCTTGTTTCATATGTGATATGAAAATTAACAAATAACAACCAATTGATCACACGAAACATAAATTCATTGTGTTGATATCTATTTGTACGGCTCGTTATTCAATGACGTAAAGGATGCCCGAGTTAATTAACTTTCTATGAATCTTCATTATTTAAGTTTGAAATATCTCTGCTTTATTTGTCATCAGCGCGATAAATATTTCCAACATTCTCATAACTTCGAGTGGTAATAGATGTAAAGGCCGATGATACCATATAATGAGTACCAATCAACATTTGTTTAATGATCAATATTGGATTGAAACATGCTACAACAGTGGGATAGCTAATATTTACAGGAAGAAGTTATTCGTGAAATATGAGCACATTTCACAACGAGAATCAAGCTATAATATTCAGATCAGATCAATTAATGTATTGTGCCTGTATTCTGTTGTGCGACTCCTTTCAATTACAATATGTAATATTTTAGAATAGCACGAACAAACATTTTGGCGTAACACAGAAATGTGTTGTTAAATTACGATTCGTGAACAACTAGTACGTTCTAGTCCAAAAGATGGCGCGTGCTTGGCTCAAAAACGGGTACGATTTTTTCCAATAGATGGCGCGGTGACTGCTGTCATGGCGTCCAATCAGGGTAAAGAATTCCACATTAACGATGTAAAATTTTTACTACGCTCATTCAAGGTGAAAGAAAGTTTTGTTAGAATAAACGCATGTCGTGCCCATACAATGTTCTCCATTTATTTAATGCAGTCGAACGGTAATTGGAATGTTTCTACTAGCTCAAAAATGTACAAGATAAAAGTTAGAGATGCAGATGTCTGCATTCCAATACGTACTTCATGTCCAAAAGCAATGTTTGCTATAATTTTATTCCAGATTTATCAAATTATGGCAATTAAATGATTTAAGGGCTTATGACTTTCCACGCACGACTTGCCGTAGCAACACAGCGACCGCCATGTGCAAATGTAACTTTTAACAACGTGCTAACGGCAACATAGCGCCTAGCCACGCTGTCGGCAACAACGGTTGGGCGCCGCCATGCGATAGTTACCTCGCCACGGCGCTGCTAGCGCACTCTGTCACCCAATACCCACCGTGCAACGTTGCAGCGGATTGGGACCTCGTATGGGAGGAGGCCATGATGATCATAGCGCGTGAAGTAAGTAGCCCTCGCACAGGGAAGTGGTCAGGACGATCATAGCGCGTGAAGTAAGTAGCCCTTGCTGTGGGAAGTGGTCAGGATGATCATAGCGCTTGAAGTAAGTAGCCCTCGATGTGGGAAGTGGTCAGGATGATCATAGCTCGTGAAGTAAGTAGCCCTCAATGTAGGAAGTGGTCAGGATGTTCATAAGGCGTAAAGAAAGCAGTGCAAGTGTAACGAAAAGTTTACAAATGTAAGAATAAACAAGAGGACTTTTGAACACAACTAGGTTGTCTTTGATAGGAAGATAAGTTCTGAAATAGACAGTCTAGTAGCGTTTCAGGTGTCTGTTAAATATCTGTTTGAAACCTGAAACTCAATACAACTCAAACCAGCACCTAGAGGTGAAGTCACCGATCCTCAAGGTTGGTTTGAAATTGTCCCAACTCCATTCCTCGGTAAACCAATGAAGACCGGAGTCATTGCTGGAGATAGTTTTGCAGCGAGCAGGTATCAATGCTATCACCAGTACGGGGCACCATTTTAACCGTGCGGATGTCAGTGACGGACACCATTATTTCACGCACATGCTGTGGGAGTGCTGTAGCCGGAAGTTATACAGCGGCAATTTTGGCAGAATTTGTCGAGCTGTGACTTGGATGTTGCGATAGTATCGCTTTTTAAAACCTCCACAGGAAGATTGTTCTATTCTTCTACAACTCTATTCATTAAGAAATTGCGCGTGATGTCCAGTGAGAAACTCTAACCAGTGATTTTGTATCCAGTGTTCCTTGTCACACCGTTCACATCTAGTGTGAAAAGGCACACGCGGCCGACGTTTTCCTTGCCTTTCATAATTTACCACACTTCCATCATATCACCTCTGACTCGACTCATCGCTAGCGAGTAGAGATTGAGTTCACGTGGTCGGTCTTCGTACGATTTATTGCGCAGCGAAGGGATAAGTTTTGCTGCTTTGCGTTGAACCTTCTCTAATTTAATAACGTCTCGCTAAGATATGGAGAGCAGAAATAAACGGAATACTCGAGAAGCGGTAATACAAATGCATTGTATAATGCAAGCATACTGTGATTGCACTGGCACAAGATGGTACGGGATAACATACCTGGCATTGTATTGTCCTTTTCTGACAGAATATTACATTGCAGACCTTGGGCCAGCGTGAATTTGGTGTAGTGTTTTACCGGATGGTCATAGCATGTAGCATCTTTGGACATGGACATCGTTGTCTATCAATACAAGGGTTTGGTGTGACGTTTGATGGTCACACCAAACAATTTCAGAGAGAATTTTCATATTTCAGGAACTGATTTGGCCCATCCAGTATCGATATGGCCATGGGTATGCTACTTCAAAACAGGTATCTAACATAAGGGATCAGTTCATTTTTGATATAGGACGTCTCTGGTTGGTTCTACACCGTTTTGCATTCGTGTAACTTATCGAGGGTGGGTGATATGTGCCGATGAAACTTAGCTGTTATAAGTTTTTTGGGAGATTAGAACTTTGAACTTTTTGAAAAAACATCCGTTGCATCAACGTAAATGGTTGGGTCCATGATGGGATATATTTTTAGTAACTTTCTTCCCAGCCTTTCGCTGATAAGCCACTCATGATTCAGGACATGAAAGATGGCTACATGCAAAGAAAAGTTGTCTTTAAATGGGCCTTAGACCATGGAGCATACCCGCAAAGTATATCCTCTCCTCTCAGAAACCGCGCCAGAAGAGCAGCAACCACTTCACATTCTCCGAGGAGGAAGAGAACGAAGGATGCTGTTACTCTTTGATGTCTTTCACACCAATTCCATCTTTCAACATCCCAGAATTGAACCTTGTCGCAACTCCAAGATATTTGAACTATGGCTACAGCGATCAGAACAAACGAACAAGCCAAGGCTAGAGCATTGCGCTGGCTTCAGAAAGTCGGCGCTGACCGCTTTAAAAGTGACTGAGCAAGTTGCTGACAACGTAGGTAATGGTTTAGGTTTCTTTGGATAAGGCTCAATCCGTGTGATTTATAATGTAACCTATGAAGTTGATACCAGAAACATGAATACCTGGATCTATGTTCCAGTCCAGGGAAAAATACCCAATCTAAATTGATCTATGTGCCAGTTTAGTGAAAATGACCTATCTGTAAGGATCTAGAACTTCAGTGATAACTTATCTGTAAGAGGCTAGGTGCTGGTACAGTGAAAGCGACTGATCTCTGAGGGGCTATGTGCCAGTACTTTGAAAGAGACTGATCTGTAAAGGACATTGTGCCAGTAAAGTGAAACAGACTGGTCTAGAAGGGGTAATGTACTAGTACAACAGTCCTGCTGCCTCAGTTGGCTGCGATCGATCCGTTGGTTCAGAACAGACTAACGGCAGTCATCCATGCACATAGGCTGGTAACACTATGTATCTCTAGTCATCCGTGCACATAGGCTGATAACACTGAATCTCTCGTCATCCATGCGCATTGGCTGATAACACTGAATCTCTCGTCATCCATGCACATAGGCAGATAACACTGAATCTCTCGTCATCCATGCACATGGCTAATAACACTGTGAATCTCGCGTCATCCATGCACATAGGCTAATATCACTTGTCAATCTCTCTTCAGCGACAATCCTAGTTTGATCCTTCAACCATAGACTAAAATAAAATGGGGCTCTAATGCAATTTGTCTTCTATTTCTCTAATTGCTCATATTTGATACTTTTGAACATAGAAATGAGTGGATATATCCTTGCCGTGATATCATCCTAATGCTTCCCCATACAGCGCCAAGGTTTGTCTGCTGCTGAACACGAGATTCGTAGTGAAATCTTCAGTGGCTTCCATGCTGTCTTCTTATTGGACGTGCTTAGCAACTTTATAAACTATAAACTCAGAGAGGTGAGTGACGCGACATGTGACACGACGACTCTTTTCCGGTATGTGCTAAGCAACTCTATAAACACTAAACTCAGAGAGGCGAGTGACGCTACATGTGACAAGACGACTCATATTGGACGTGCTAAGGAACTCGACAAACGCTGAACTCAGAGAGGTGAGTGACGTTACAAGTGACAATGATCTGACTTATGATAGTTCTTGCGAGGGAATAAAGCGAAGGCATCTTGATGAGCATCTTTATTGGGGGGGGGAAAGTTTGGGATCCGATCCTGTGATCGTAATGTTTGAGGCAGGGGTACTTGAAAGATGATCACACATGACGAATTTGTATACGTTGACACATTTTGTTTTAAGTTGGTTACACGGCTTACCAGCAGATTTTTTATTTCAATTTTTTATATTGAATATCTTATTACAGTCTGTTGAACAAATCTCGATCAGTTAAAACAGAATTAGTCCAAATATTTTCCACCAAACCGCATTGGAACTCATTGTGTTTTTCAAGTATACAAGCGCGTGTCAGACAGTGACCAAGGAAGAAAAAAGAGCATTAGTCAGGAAAAGATAAAGGAACAATCAGCAATCAGAACATCGGTTGGTGATCAATAGAACGGGCCTTCACGCAGCTTACTTTCCTGAACAACATAGCATGTCAGGAACTCGTTTCAACAGAGCCTGCACCAAAGTCCGGCCTGTCTCCTTTTAGTTGCAAAGTCTGGAAGGATAGACTTCTTGACGAGATAAGTCTGGACAAATTCATCTTAATAACGTGTAAATTAAATATTAGGTTAATTCCTTCATATTAGTTATCTTAGATTGCAGCTAGGCGAGTGGCACCTTACGACTTTACATCCCACCATCCCAACAATGACTCTACATCCCATCATCGATACAATGACTATACATTCAAATATCCATACAATGACTATACATTCCACCATCCCTTCAATGACTGTACATTCCACCATCCTAAATGACTATACATCCCACCATCCCTACAATGACGATACATTCTATTTTTCCTACAATCACAAGCCTAGTTGGGAGCACAAGCACCTAACAAGCCGTCTCGATAGCTTTCCTGTTGTTTATCTTTGCAGCTCCGTGAGTATCGTCTATTGACGGCTCAACCAACAATCGGACCAACAATTATGAATCTAGGCGGGAGTACCTCCTTGAACACACATCAGAAGAACAGGATAATCCGCTTTGCTAATGCCGGAGGGTCATCAACTTCTGGAGTACCAACTCTGCCTGAACCACCAGCTCCACCTGGACCACCAGCTCCAGGAGGACCACCAGCTGCAGCTGTAACAGCAATAAGCCACGATGAAAATGAGGTTCTCTATAAACTCGTTTGATGGTAGATTTCCCCTCATGAAGTTATTGCTACTCTTCCAAAATATGTCCCTCTTCCAACTGGAATACAAAGGGATGGCCTCCACAAACGATATCAGTTCTCGACGTTCAATCGTTATTAGAACTTCCCAAACCATATTGGCAGAACATAAAAACGTGTAGTTTACGGGTGGCATGGAACTAGTGTGAACGAGCATTGATTTTGGGTGTAGGACTTACACGTTTTCATGTGCTTTTGGGTATTAAAACAGTTGCTTCTATGCATTTATGAGTTCATCATTGACTCATAAATGCATAGAAATTACATTGAGTTTGACGGAATTAAGTTACCACCTCATAATTTACACTAGAATAAACGCACATAGGCTAAATTTTCCCACCGTTTCGGGGAGTCTGTTTTTGTAAAGTGTCGGCAGGATTACGTGTGCATCAACCTGTCAGAAATTAGTGTGTAATTTTGCTATGAACCATCTAAGTTTTCTTAAATAGCTCGAGAGTTCCTTAAGGATCTATTGAGAAATACAGAGAACGCTGCACTCCAACATGTGAGTTTTTGTTTTACGAAGCACTGTTATTACACAGTGTCAGGCTATGGGAACATCAGCAGGGAGTATTGAACTGATGTGCCACTCGGCATGTGAGGTCTGGTTACGTTCCAATGATTGTATCATCCTTGAGCTGATGCTTGGTTTAGTTCCAACCGTGAGCAAAATCGCAGGTAACTGCTTGATACGGGGAGTTTGGTAGTAGGAGATATGATAGTAAAGGTTCACATATGAATTCATACATAATTGTTATGAAAAAGGCAAAGATACTCAGCAGGCAGCCTGCTGAGAACGAAACTATCACCAATATTACTAGGCGACCCTTTGTTCCGCCCTAAAAAAATCTGACCATGGCAATATTTATAACCCCATGCATTTTTTTGGAGATCATGAATACTTTTATGCTTCTGACAGTAAATAACAGTTGTCAATTCTCATGTGAAAACACATTGCATAAAGAAATGAAATAATTTTGGGATCCATATAGGCGCCGAAGAAATTAAGCAACAGTTTCCATCTCAGCTGCCTGAATTTGAAGATCAAGAAATTAATAAGGATGCAGTTCTCTCCATAAACGCCCTGTAGGCTCAATTCAATAGTATTTTAAACGCGCAAGATACTTAGTCGGAAAGTAAGTCACGGAGGAAAACTTCGTGACACAAGGAATTTTTATTCCTGATACGGATACACCAAAGGAAATTGAACGTAGGTATATAGGAACGATTTTGGGAATAGAATGGGAGAGTTGCATAGGTGTAGGTGATTCTCAGCACGCTGAGAGCTTGGAAGGCGAGCTTGTTCGACAAATTATAACGGCAAACGCCAACATGTCAGGACAGCTTTACTCGCTATCAGACGGACGAGTCAGTGAGTCGATTGGTGAGTTTACATCATGGAGCCACTGAGTAAAGCTTATGATGCCAATTTCTGATGACATTAATCCAATATGGACAAGGACTAGAGCTTTACGCATAGGCAGTATGAACAAGTGACCTGATCCAGGCAGTAAACGATGACAACTATGAACGCATCGCTAAGTCAACAACGGGTATGCTCAAAATACAGCTTAACCTAAACAAAGTGATCAAAATCACATGCCATCTCGAGCTGGAGACGGGGATTGCTCAGCGCCCTCCAGTGCAATCAACAAACGTCTCACCAAACTCGAAAATGATCATGCATCTGTGAACCTGCAACTAGACAAGTCGATTGACAGATGAGCGAAGCGACCCATGACCTGCTTGTGTGCCTCCAACTCTAACCCTAGTAGTTACATCATTACTCCACCAGCACAATACCATCACGACCGAGCACCAAAAACTGCAAAGACCAAACAATATTTCCGATCTGACGACCAGAACCTGTTCAAAATAATCAAATTCAATGCCAAGGACAGACCGGATATAAGTCCACACACTCTACGAGAAGAACTTTGCTACATTACTGGCCGTCCTGTGCTGAACATCACCACCAGCGGCAACGGAGGCTTCACTATTAGAGTAGAGACAAACATTCAGAGCGACAGTATACTCTCCAAGACCAGAATATGCCATAAGTCTTGCACAATCATACCACATCTAACTTTCTGTATGAGTTTAGGCTTGTTTTACTTTGAGAATCCCCTGGATAGGAGCAGGCTGATGAGTTCATCACCGGACTCGTTCAATACGGGGTCTGCGGACGTAGCAAAAAGCGCCACAAAAACCACACAACAAAAAACCCTACCGCGGCCCTTCGGTTGAAAATCAACTGCCACCCGACCAAGGTTCCCAAGGTTACACTCTTTGGCAGACGTCTTATGCGACGTTATAAAGGTTAGAAATACGGACACACATGAGCAGCGATGGTCGTGGTGGGCTAAGATGTTTGCACTGCTCCCAATCGGATGAATTCCACTGGTTTTTTTTTGTAAAGTAAACGGACAATTCAGATAAGCCACAAGATAAACCCAAGGCTGGTCGACGAGAGACCTTTGTCTCAATGTATCCCTTCATCCAGGCTGACGGGGCGTCCACTAACACACACAAACAAAACGAAACTACGAAGACGAATCCGACGACGACCTCAAAATGCTCGACACCCACCCGCCCTAAAGCAATAAGACTAGCAACAGCCCACGAACAACAGCTCGTCAAAATCAGACGCCCATCCGCTTTGTGGTGGATGGTGCTCGACGCCCATCCGTCGCAAAGCAATTGTCGCCCGCCATGTAAATTAAAGGAAGTAGAAGGCAATAAAAAAAAATTGACGACAGAAATTTATCAATAGTCGACGGGCTTGTGAGTTCGCCCGACCCAGGAGAGGTCTAATGTGATGATCCAAATTGACACTCAAGCTACTCAGTTGAGTGGGTCTGGGAGACGATATATTAACAATGACACTTTCATACACTACTCTTATGTGTGGGGAATGACACATACATATATGTCTATATTTATTTATTAACTCAGAGAAGCCTTTGAAACTGGCTTACTACCCACACACTAATGTCAGCACTCACTTTCTAACATCAATCTACTCGGGTACACACATGAATAGATGTATAGAGAGGATGCTTACAGCCTTAAATTATCATTATATCCAATAATACGACCTCTACCATGATCAATCTAAGTTTGATCGATATCAACGCAACATAATATTACTAACACAACTTATATGAGCTACTTGCATACGCGCTCACTCGGGTCACACAGTCGGGTTTTGAAGTTGCAAGGAGAGAGCGGAATGTGCTCACTCGTGTTGTTTCCACAGCTCCTGGCTTTCCTCCTGTTAGTGTGGTCTTCTACTTGTCCTTGAAGTGGATCCTTCGCGTATCATCTTTACAGCTGGAGAACGCTTTGAAGACGATAATATTTCTTTCTTGAAGTCGGCTACTGTTTTACTGAAGAACGCTTGAAGACGATAATCTTTCTTTCCTTGGAGCGATGTGGATACACTTAACCAATTTGTGTTCTCGGGCGAAGAAATTTTACTTCGATGCGGCGGGGCGACTTGACGACTAATACGAGCAGACGTACGTTTCGTGATTACTCATTCACATGCTGAACACCAAAAAAAAGCCCCCGTTACCTGTCGACATGATCTTATATAGACTAAACGTGACGTCACAGCCCGCAGCTCCCCTGGCAACACCGTGGTGACCCTTCAACATTGAATGGCGCATTATTTAAAAACTAGACGTAACATAGTGACTTAGAACCAACCTCTTATCCTTAACTACGAACACTTTCGTGAAGGAACTCAGTCATATTAGTCTATTGTTTTAACCACTACCTATATGTACTGCAATGGCCTCGTAACTTGCCTTCTCCAGACAACAATGCCACTGTTTACACAACAGTCAGCAGCTTTTCCTTAGCGTTTTTTCAATAGTGAGGAGTGCGACCTGCTTTGATGATCATCCCTCCACCGAAGGGCAACTTCCTCGGGTGGCGTTGCAACCGCTATAGCACTGCGGCGACTAGAGCCCGTAGCCTGAAGAATGTAGAAGTAGACTATAGAAATTCTTATTTTTACAACTCAATGAGACTAATAACAGCCCACGAACAACAGCTCGTCAATATCAGAACGTAGAACGGCTTCTAACAGTCGTAACCGAGGCCTCACACAACAAAACTCATCAGGAGAGATTCAACGTTCAGTTCTATCCCCCGGCATCAGAACATCTCACCAGCATGAACGATCATCGCTTGCGTGAGGACGCGTTGAAAATCTTCAACGCAGAACTCATACCCGGAATCACTAACAACCATATGCATCTCAGTCGACCCAAATATCCCACCGGTTACTACTCGGCTAGCCAAGCAGTTCAAAAAAACATCAGACGTAAAGTGGGCTCACCCAAGAAGCAAACACAATGAACGGGCCCCTTCGTCCTCCTCCAACAGAAGCACTCTCAGCCACGAACACAATAATTCTAACAGACCACGTTCTCTGGAATGCGGACGCTCACGCATATCTCTCGATCTAGGACTCATGAGCAAACACGAAGACACGAACACCACGTAAGTTCTTCCAAGCCACGCAACCACTCCAGAAAATCAAGATCTGAGTATGAACCACGCTGAAAATGAATGGCACAATACTTCAGTGGAACTGCCAGGGACACAGAAACAAGAAAGACAAATTACTATCCCTAATCACCTCTCTTAAGCCTCTTAAGCAATATGTTATGCATCGCCGCGAAGGCCACAAAACTGTGACGGCACACGGCGGAGCGGCACTCATGATCCACCAAAGTGTACCTCATCACCCCTACCCCCTAAGGAATGAACTAGAAGCTATCGCTGTAAAGATATGTTTCAGGACCAATAACTGTGGCATTATCAACTCGTCAAGAGACCAAAATCTCTCGGAAGCACTAATGACCGAATTGTTTATCCAACTACACTCTTCCGTTCCCCCCCTCCCCTTGGTGACTTCAACAGCTTCCATGAAACGTGGGGATCAGTGAGAACAGACCACAGGGGAGTGATGATGGGCAACACCATGGACAATCACAACCTGGTTCTTCTCAATGACGAACAACCCATGACGAGAAATTTCAAAATACAGCTGCTGCCTGCATCCTCCAGTATTCACCTTCATTTTTTTCAAAAACCGCGGTGGTGCCCGGGGATGCAAGAAGTAAGAGACAGGCCTGAAAGGCTGTACACCGCCTTCCGTCGAGCACGGTTCCTCAGGAACCAAGTAACGTGGAAAGGGTGGCATCTGCCGGATTTCGCGAACTTAAAGTAGACAAGAAACGAGGATCTGGACCCAATTAGTCAACAGTATTACCCGAAACACCCCCCTCTCCCAAGTGTGGGAAAAAATCCGACGTATCCAGGGACGCCCTGAGCGGCTCATACACTTTCTTTCAGACGGAAGCACCATTTATTCTTTCTACTCGGAAATCGGGGATACACTAGCTCTGACTTTCAGCCAGATATCGCAGTTAGCAAATTACAAAGTGCTTTTGACTTGAAAGAACTTAAAACAGTGAACATAGGGACTTGACTTTCACAAACTAAGAATTCCACAACAATCGTTTATCTCTCCATTAACTACAGTATGACAAAGACCATACGTCATGAAACTTCAACCCGCGTCGGACCGGGTGCACGGCAACATGATCAAATATCTCCCTGAAGATGGTCATGAGGCCTCAACAGCATCCAGTGCGGTGCATGCAGGCCTCAACAGCATCCAGTGCGGCGGCTGCTGGCACAACTCCACAACAGACCACATCGTAAAACTAGAATCTGACATTCGACAGGCTTCCGTTCGAGGGGAGCGTGAGGTTTCCATATTTTTCGACGTCGAAAATATACTCGACTCAACTTAGAATTACGGTTTCATGGAGGATCTCCTCCGCAAAGGCCTGAGAGTCTGCCAACCAATCCACCATTTTTCACAAAATCTTACCTTCAGGATCAAGGTCAGCGACACTCAGTCGCCGTCGTATCCGCAAGAAATAGGATGCGTCCTATGTATTACTCTTTCTATCCTCATAATCGACCAGATAGCCAACATTCTTCTCGTGATGGATGACTGCTCTCATCACTAAACGTGGAGGACTTAGAAATAAGCTACTAAAACCCTAGTTATTTAACAATTCATTACAAACTCTAGAAGTGTGAAAGCCCAGTCGGGAATTTGGCTTCATTTTACGGATTCAGATTCCCGACCTCTAAAACAAAACAGCAGCACTCTACCCATGTGCTCGGCTTACACCTGAAATCAGCCCTAACGCTGCAAACCACTCCTTTGGTATGCGGAGAATCGATTAAGTTCCTGTGTTTTGTGTGGGACCCTAAACTGACATTGCAGCCTTGGAGACCCGCTGCAAAAGGTCAACGAGACTAATCATAACTCAAATTCGGTACCGATATGGACACCGGCATAACGTTGTTCAGAACAATAATACGCTCCCGCATTGACTATGAACCTGTTGTTTACAGTTCAGCAGCCAAAAACACTCGTGAATCTCTCTCGTTCATAGCAAACACTGCGATGCGTATTGCAACCTGCACGTATCCTTCCTGTCTCATCGATTCCCTGAACGTGCCAGCTAACGAGCTTCCACTTCCGCTCCGGCGAGACAAACTTTCACTACAATACTATTTCAAGACTAGGAGCCTAATCAACAACCCTACATTCAACTAATCACCAACATTTCAGATAAACGCCTTTTTGCGGTTAAAAAATATATGCCAACCGTTATCTCAACGCCTGGACAACTTACTGACCACACTGAAGATCAATCGCAACGTTATTAAGCCTTCCTCCTTCTACAGAATTTTCAAATCAATGCACCAACGAGGATGATGATCCCACCGTTCGTCAACCTAGAATAGCAAATATGCCCTAAAGTAGCTACTCCATCCAACACGCACCAATTGGAAGTTTTGAGATTACTTTCGGAAGTAAACCCAGAGCACCGCGATATACACCGTCTGCTCCAAAACCGCGGACGGAGTGAGAGCTGCTACTTTGTGCGGGGAAACCTCATGTTCGGCTACTCTCCCACACGAAGCCTCTGTTCTCTGTAGAGCTAGCTTCACGCAGACAAATTAGCTATCTCTATTACAAGAACAGATAATCTCCACAGATACGTTCTATTCTCGGACAAGCAGCTCAAAACTTTGCGCTACGAACACTATGCTCTTCATGAAATGAAGCACGATCTCTTTACAATGTCCGAGACGGGTCAAGCGGTCGAATTCTGTCGGATCTTCGAACACGTGGGAATAAGAGGAAATGAGCTTGCAGATTCACTTGATAAACTAGCGTCCACCCATGGGAACAATTTCTCTCCACATCATCCCGATGGAATGACATGTGGCAACAGAGCGGACATATAATGATCCTAGTAAAACCCTGTGTTGGAGAATGGGAAACCAAATTGTCCAACAGAAGAAAAACAGTGTTCATTAACCGATTGTGCACGGGACACACGTGTATAACTCACAACCACATAATGGATGTAGACATGGGACTGGGCGCACCTCCATGTCCCTGTTGCCACCAGGTGGCAATCAGCACGAAACACTTCATGATGGATTGTGCAACCAAAAAAACTTACTTACTGACCTAACCTACCGGAAAAAGCTCATCACTTAAGGAAAACATACCGGATTCTACGAAGAAGTGTACAATCCAAATATCTGTGCAAGCGGGGTGGTCTATTCACCCCACAATGCACAGAGACGATACAACGTAAATGTAGCCTTGCTTTAACCCTTTCGTTCCTGAACGCACCAGCATGCGTATGTACCACTATTGAAACATTTATTTCCGTTTAACCGTAATAAGGTCACTGTTTTGCACACGAAGGTGTGCGAACCTTCCAGAAACGATGACGTTCGCGCCCTATGTGAGAGCCGGCGATGACGCGTTGAGTCATCTGTGTAAATGAGGCCCAAATCGAATCAAAAGAATAGATTCAGAAAACGCAGCAGAGAAACAATCTTCAATGGCGATTCCGGTTTATCTTAAATCGCCATCGAAGATTGTTTCTCTGCTGCGTTTTCTGAATCTATTCTTTTGATTCAATTTCCTATACTAAGAATATTTCATTTTGTCTTACGTAAATAATATTAAGAAAATTACTTAAAAGGTCATGGAAATGGTTTAGTTTGATACTTCGCTATCAATTCAGAATTCCAGAAATTAATTTCACTACTGTACATAGATTGGCTATTTCTGCTGGCGACTATGAATAAATTGTATCCATCAAATTACATTCAACGCTTCGAAGAAAGACTTGCCGAAGCTGTGCGTCCAACAAAGCTGGTAGAGAATCTATTATCCCAAATAAAATTCATGATTGAGGTGTGTTCCTTATCTGTTAATAAAAATCTGTCGCAAATTTGTATGTGTATATACATATATTAATATGTATATTATAT
>SDVV010014738.1:0-14722 GCA_016164225.1 Gammarus roeselii
CAACCTCGATGCATATAATGAACATAACCAATGCAAAATTTATCACCATGAAAAAAGGGCAGAGAAAAATAATAGAGCCCAAGCAAGAAGAAATAATAAAATACTAAAATAAAGTGTTAATGATCTATAAAATGAATAATCATCCATCCACCCCAATTCGCCCTTGTAGTTGTTTAGCCCTGGTTTCCACCTGCTGTAGTAGAAGCCGCACCAACGCATCGCCCTTGTTTAATTAGTTAGCGTGCCGTTCTGCACCGAGTCCTTAGACGAGGAAAAGTATGGGTAGCTAATAAAAAGAAAATATGGTGTGAATTCGAAAGTAGATGAGTGTCGTCCTTATACTAGCTTATGCAGCTGCTTGTGACCCTGAAATACGCCTTTACTAAGCAAAATACCAGAGCAATTAGCTTCCTCCGCAATGATTTCAGCGCCAACGCTGAGCGGAGCCAACGAGGGTAGGGTCACAGAACGGAAGGGGGCGTATCGTCTTACCTGCCGAACTGCCACGGCCCTCTTTTTGAGCCGCGGTAAATTCTGTGAATTAGTGTAGGTGGCAGTACCGGCTGGATGAGAGACAATTCCATAATACTTTTAGATATCGTCTGGGAGCAGGAACGAGTCTTTAGGAGTAGAACGTGAGATCATAGATCTCAGGTGACGTTTTAAAACGTTCGTGATACCGAGATTGGACATAATGCACGACAGGGGAAAGACTTCTGGAGAGAAGAGGCCAAGGTCCATCACTGCAGTGACACTTTCCACACATGGTTCATAATAAAAGGGATAGGCTGGAGCGCGGGCACACTACTAATTTAAGAGGGGTGCCAAGAACACGGGCGATTTGGGGCATACTAAAATCTTTAATGATCAAACAGCTTACGTAAATGGTGCAGGTTGTCATAGTTTGGTCTTGGTTGGAGACTGAGGATGAGCGTAGAACAAGGTCGATAGCCGTCAAGGCACAGCCGAAGGAAGTTTGGGATGTCCATTAAGGTAAAGCTGCTGCGCTATCAGATGACCAGCCAAAAGGGAATCTTGCAGGCTCTGAGAAACGAGCAAATGTAATAAAATTGACTTATTATGCTCTATATTTAATGGCAAACGATTTGCCATGTAAACATGAGTTATGAGATGATGTAGCTAATTGTAAATGTAATTAAATTTATAGATTATGCTGCATATTCAGCAGCAAACGATTTGCCTAATAACCCTGTAAACATTAGTTATGAGGTGACTTAGCTAAGTTGTGTTTCGTTTCCCGTTTTAAATATACATTTAACACTTGTCGTTGGTTATGCAACGTGTGACAAAGACATTAGGACGGTCACACTTTACAAAATCTTCAAGTTAGGAGATGATGTGCCTAGACCATGCGGTGTGCCACTGAGAAGAAAGATCAGAGGCAGAAGAGTAGGGGGAGAGGAAGGAAGGGGGGGGAGTCAGGAGAGAGGCGGCAATAACATCGCCGCCTCTCCCAACGGCAACACCAACGTTGACAAGAAATCAAGGCAATACACTAAGGATCTAGCACTCCAAGAATATCGGTATGGGGAGGGGATGAAAAAAGTATGCTGAATTAGAAGGATGACCAAGGAGAGGACGTAGAAAACTACATCTCCACACTTTTTGATGGCAACGGCCGTGACGACGAGCAATCCAGGGAAAACGCTAAGGATCATGCACTCACTCAATGAAAATGAAGGAGAAGGAGTGGGAGGAAACGGGAGAACTTCGCTGCCACCCCTCCAGATGGCACTGGAGAGGTGGCTGTACAACAGGAATCTTGCTCTCCATGAATTTCAGCACACCATGGTATCTGTTTCTGATGGTGGTGGATGACTGCCTTCTTGATGTCATGTATGGGCCACACAGGAAGTCACACAGGTTCAACACAAGCAGGTCGTTCAAAGTGTTTTGAGTGTTTCAACCGCTGCAGACTCCATCACTTTTGTTGGCAGATAAAAGCAGGTCTAGCGAGGGTCTATGGTGAAGAGGAGATACTTCCTCAGGAGCGAGAAGACATATTGTGCACATCGATGGTTGCTGGCTAACAATTATATGAAATGAGCATCATTAGCCCAAATTATTCAAGTTATAAATAAATAACTTTATAATCCCATTCCATGAATACATCACTCTTGAAACACTTTGTAGGTCTGGGAGAAGCATTTGTGGGCCTATGAACGTGAGAGATCAGACGATGAAGAGCCGACATAAGTAGAGGCTACCTGGATCAAGAGTATTATAACACTGAGGGTCCTTACTTTATGTATCTCGGAATAACGGTACCCCAAACAAAGAGTAACACATGAGAAAAAAATAAAGATTGCTGTGTTGGTGATTTAGTAGATATGCTTGGATCACAGCCCCGCAAATACGGTGTGGAAATTTATGGGCTCAATGTATGTAGGTCAAAAGTGCTGGAGCGCAATAGAAGATAACACCATAGCGAAGGATTACATGAAGAATAAAAATAGGTGTTTTTAACTGCTTGCGCGCCGTACAGTTTCGGTCAACACAAACACCGTCAACATGTTCTCACTTAACCTACTCGACTCATTCATGAAGGTTGCATAAGTCTTGTGTTTAACAACAACATCATCGAATATCTGCCACCACCACCTCAGTTACTTAGCAAATGACTCACCACATCAGCAGGTCTCAGGGAGACCTAATAAAAAAATATAGAGAGGGCTAGGAGCGCTAAGGTAGCAGCAGTTCTGCAGACTCCTGGCATCGAGTGATGCACCAAATCTAACCAAACTGATTGAGTAACAAGTGCTAAAACCTACTCGCAATTATCCGTCATCTTGTGACTGCGCTCTAGGATGTTTGACATTGTACCCTATCGTGACCGGTAGCAGTAGGGCTCAGCTAATGGGTAACCATAAGCCAGAAAATCACAGCATTACAGCGCCAGTAGAGAGATACTCCAAAAAGCAGTTTTTGACCACAGACAGTAAAAAGAGATGAATCCAGAACAGGGTCTCACTAAGCAAATGCCATCATGTGAGCGGCCGCTTGGGGTAAAGTGAGTAATATCTTACTTCAGCACTTGGGACACAGTTACATCACTTCAGAAAGATGACACTTATCCAGTTTGTCTGAAAGATCGGGTGATGTCTTTTTAAAAATGGCAATCATGAGGAGTTCACAATTAAAAAAATACTTATCGCTATTCACTGATAGCAAATATATATAGATAGAAGCGAAGGAGGACCAGGGCACCGCTTAACAGTGTTCATGGAACCAACAATAATGGCGTCCTCTGCAGCGCTAATTAAGTAACACTCGCACACGAGGAGCCCGTCAAAGCACCAGTAGCAGCAGAGACAGCATCAAGGTTCCAACACCTGAGATCCGGCGGAGAACGGACAGGAGCCTGAGGATCAGGCCCCGATGTGAGGTCACTGCTCCCTGGCGTTAGTTGCCGTTGCCGTTTCTGGCCACAAGAGGAGCTTTCTGTCCGACTCCGGGCGCGGCACCGTCTGAACCTGTGCCGTAAATCTTGCCAGCCTTGCGAGCCATGTTGCTTAGCAGCTCCAGCGACATTTTGTGGGCGGTTCTCAAAGAGTTGGCCCACTCCTTCAAGCCGATCTCATCCTGTTTTTGAGCAATCATGAAAGGTATCGGGTAAATAGAGTATATTTTGATTAGTGATATATTTCATTTGCATCTAGGTATTCCCTCAATCCAACAAACCATAATACATGTTTTCCGTTCGACTTACAATCCATGACATTGATATCAAAAAACATAATACAGGGTGTTAAAAAAACGAGCTACAAACTCTGACCGTAGGTCGAAGCACCCAAAATAAACACTTGTTCAGGATTACCGAACAACTAAAAACTATCTAGTTTTTCAGGTATTGAAATTTCAAGTTTCAACTTACATTTCTGTGTCTCTAAAATTGTAAGAAATAAAAATAAATTAATAATGGAGAAGCAGATGAGTATTCAGCAAATTTTACTGTAGCTGCTGAAAATGTTGCAAGTCTGGTACTTCCGCCGAATAGATCAACATGGCGGAGGAGTGCTGGTTCTCGTGAAAAACAATCTACAAATATTAGAAGTCACTTTTCCTAACAGCAGACACGACATAGTATCAATCCAAGTAGTCGGTAAACACATAAAATATCAAATCACCCTCGTCTATCGACATCCAAAAAGCAAGGTAGCAGATGACATCAACCGTTACAACACACCCTCATCGATGTCGTCACAACACAACACAGTATAGTGCTTGGAGACTTCAATATCCCCGACATTGATTGGGAAATTAACGAATGCACTGCCACCGGCCAATGTCTGATTGATTTTGCAGACGATAAGTTCATGACCCAAATGGTGAAGACACCTACAAGAGATAGCACTATTCTTGATTTCCTATTTCGTGCAAGCGACTCTCATGTCACGAACGTCGAAGTGGGCGAGCAACTCGGAACCAGCGGCCACAACTCTATAAGGTTTTGATAGATCTCGAGTTGAAAACGTCAGATTAGAGTGACAAGGCTTTCTAGCGCACTGGAGTCATCGTCCTTCTGGCGCCGAATGTCAAACCAGCAAACAGTGCTGCATCATGTTAGTCTTTGTTTTTTCTTCTTTTAATGTTCGAGTTAGGTTTGCTACTGAGCTAAGTCAAAGTCCTTTACGCGACGAACCTCTAGGGTATGTACGGGTGCCACAGGAGGTACAGGAACTTCTAAGGTGCTGAGGCCATATGGTCCCAGCACTCCCCGGATGGCAGTAAGGAGGAATAACACACTACCTACCCTGCTTCAGAGCCCCATGGATCCGCAGTAGTCCTCAAGGTGCCGGACTACGCGCTCCAACACCTGCTGAGGGGGAAAATGAAGAAGAGACAGAAAACGGGAATCCCGTGCATGAGATCTACTTTAGATGTAGGGAATTTCACGCATGAGAACAGCAAGAATGGAAAGAAGAAGAAGGAATAGTCGTAGAAAAAGGTTGCATGAATGAAAGAGCGCAACTTGGCCGTTATTTGCCACCCGAAAAACGAATAGTTAGAACCGGTATGTGTATGTTCGAGTGTGCGTGTCTGTGTGTGTGTGTATGAGTGTGTGCAGCGACTATTATGAGAGTTGTTAAGAAGGAGTCTGAGACAAGTTAAAGGAAATTTGAACTTAACATAAGATGCAAATGAGGTGAATAAACGTTAAGCAAATCAGGATGGGGGAGAAAAGGAGAGATAGTGAAGAGTGAAGAAGAGGGGAGTATGAAGGTTAACAAGGGATGTTCACATCTCCGGTTGGGTCGTGTACGGCCCGTGAACCTAACAGATGCCTAAGGGGGGTTGAAAACGTATACAAATTGCGAAAAAGTCCCTATCTTTAGATTAGCCAATTTTGATGTCTTAAGAGAGTCAATGGCGTCGGCAGATATAACCCTCGGACAAGATGTCAATCAATCGTTCAAAAATTTCTTGACTGCACTTGAAAATATCGAATATGAGCATATCCCGCGCGCCATCAGGCGAGCAGCAGCCAATCAGCCTCAGTACTGGAAAGGAGAACTGCAGCGTCGTCAGTCACGAAAGAAAGCAAAGCACTCGATAAAACAGAAACATCCACAAGACGACATAGCAAAAAATCATTACAAAATCAGCAGAAGGGATCTAAAGAGGGTCCAGAAACGTAAGAAGTAGGATTAAGAGAATGAAATTTCCGCCAATGCCAAAACTAAACCGAAACAATTTTTTACTCATCTTTCGAGTAAAAAAAAATCAAGATCTGCAATTGGTCCTCCTGACAACGATGTTGGTGAACTAGAAACGGACGACACCAAAATGAGTGTCCTACTTAATGAATACTTTGGTTCGGTTTTACGTCAGAAAAATCAGGATAATCCCAATCCTGAGGATATCATAGCAGAAAGACGAATTGAAGCCCTCAGCACTGTGAACTTTTCACCCGCAGACGTTATTAAATATATATATAGATAAACTGAAAGTCACAAACTCTCCAGGTCCAGACCAAGTACATTCCAGAATTTTAGAAGAGACTAGAAACAAAATCGCCGAACATTTAGCAAACATTTTCACCCAATCTCTCACAAATGGCACCTGTCCCTCTAAATGGAAAGAGGCTAATGTAACACCGTTAAAAAAAAATTACAACTACCGTCCAATTAGTCTCACCTCAGTCATTGGCAAATGGATGGAAAGTTTCATAACGGATAACATTACAGAATTCTTAGAATCAAACAAATTGATTGGCGACTCTGAGAATGGCTTCAGACACAACCGTTCCTGTCTAATGAAACTGCTACTTTTTTCATGAATATAATAGAAATCAACGACACAAAATCTCCAATCGATATCATTTACATTGACTTTCAAAAGGCATTTGATGAATTCCCCAACAAGCACCTAGTTAGTAAATTGCACAGCATCGGTATTCAAGGCGAGCCTAACAACTGGATAAAATGCTGGCTTACGGACAAACGGCAGCGAGTTGTACTTATCGGAGCTTCATCCCCTTGGGGTAATGTCACAAGCGGAGTGCCTCAAGGATCCGTGTTAGGTCCAGTTCTCTTTACAAGATTCATTAACGATCTCGATAGCAATGTACTCTGAAACATTAACAAGTTTGTAGACGACAATAAAATAGGAGGAAGAGTACAGACTGAACTAGAGTGTTAGCAGATCCAACTAGACTTGAAAAAATTTGTTGATTGGTCAGAAAAGTGGCAAATGGAATTTAATGTAGATAAATGTAAAGTTATGCACATAGGTCTTCATAACCTCAAACACGAATATTCAATGTCCGGAAAGAAACTCATTCTTGTCACCAAAGAGAGAGATTTAGGTGTCATCATTAGTAACGACTGAAAAAATAGCAAGCAATGTAATCATGACGCCAAGTACAATCCCGTACAAAAACAAAGACAGTATAGTCAAGTTATACAATGCAATTGTTAGACCGCCTCTCGACTAATCCATTCAAATTTGGTCTCCGTATCTTAGAAAAGACGTTATTAAATTAGAGAAGGTTCAACGCAGAGCTACAAAACTCATCCCTTTGCTGCGGAATAAATCGTATGAAGACAGGCTACGTGAACTCAATCTTTATTTGCTAGAGAAACGTCGAGTCAGAGGCGACATGATTGAAGTATGGAAGATAATGACGGGAAAGGAAAACGTCGACCGAGCGAGCCTCACTTTAGACACGAAGGGAGTGACTAGGAACAATGGATACAAAAGCGTTGGGAAACGTTTCTTACTCGACATCACGCGCAATTTCTTCATGTATAGAGTTGTCGAAGAATGGAACAAACTTACAGCGGGAGTTGTAACAGCATACAATCAAAACGTTCAAGTCTTGGCTCGATAAGTTCTACATAAATCGCCGATAGATAGCTAAACCGTTGCCTTACTTGATCTTATAAAAACAGAAATGACCCATGAAGCTCTATTAGACGTTCTGCTTCAGAACTTGCTCTTGCTATCAAAAGGCAACCTAGTTTGGGCCAACCACCCATTTTCCTAAAGTGGTGGATCGCCTGCAATGTGACCCTATGTTCCCACTACCCTTGCAACGAGATCCATTTTGGTCTCCACCGGTGTTTCGTAGATTAATGTTTTCATTGTTACCTGAAGTCTTTTGAAAAAGTCACTGTTACTTTCGTATCCTTTTATACTCTGTATCCAGGACAAATTTACGAGCTATTAATAATCCTCAATTGTTCAGGCCGGTCTGGGTACAGGCCACCGTCCCTTTCATGTAATTATGAACTAAATGTCTCTAGTAACTTGACAAGTAGGAAGGCCTTAAATTTTTCGAAGAAGCATCAGAACAGCCTTGTAGCCGGGGCGTTAGAATCTTGTTACCGTATACACCGCGTGTCGTAGAAGGCAACTACTAGGGCACCCCGTAGCCGGGAATAGAATCGTGCTACCGTAACCCCTGCGTGTCGTAAATGGCTACTAAAAAGGGGCGGAGTGAAAGGGCTAGGAATCCCGTTTTCTGTAAAACCCTTCCTCATAGACGGCAAGACGAGCGGGGGAGGAGTCACAAGGAACTAGAGATCCAAAGAGGCAATCTCTGCCCATCCTTCAAATTTGCATTGAACTGAACCTCCCGGAGTCCCCCCAGGGGGCACTCACCGTGTGTAACTCTCTCCACTCACACAGACCCCAAAAAGGCTTTTGTGTGCTGCAGAGCATCCCTTTGGTTCTGTAACCATCGTGGGACCTCATCTCTCCCCCCCACCCTGATGTTGAACGGGTGGGGAGCAGTGTAGCGGGGGGCCTTTGAATAGGCTGTCCCTGCCCAACCAGAGACCGGTATATTAGGGCAGGGCTTTCTCCTGTCACACTGCGCTGGCGTTTGGTTCACTGTATCGTGGGGAGATACAGATAAGCCTCTCTAACCACGGCAGATGGCCAGCTACTCTGTCCGATGTGTTGTGTGGGGCTGGTGTGGTGTTCGTAGCTTTGAATGCTGACTTTTCTGGGGTAGCACAGAGGGTTCCCCGTTTGACCCACGTGCGCTGCACGGAGGTTGCGTTTCCCTTAGTCATTGCTTCCAGGGCAGTTCCCATCTCCACAGCCGGGTTTGAGATGCCAGTGGGACGTTGGGGGCTGCTACACAGTGCAGATTCTGCTAGTCGCCTCCCGCCCTTTAGCTCACCAGTCTGTCCTAACAGCCTTTGCTATTATTACCGATAGTCGAGTTCAGGGAGGATCCGGTCAAGCCTACGCTTGAAAGTCTCCACTGAATCGCTCGCAGTCATTGCCGCGGAAGTCTATTCCAGACGTTGATGATTTTGTCGGTCATCAGGTCACTGCAGGGTCGGGTGTTGAATCTCTTTGGTTGGAGTTTCAACCCGTGATTCCTGGTAGGGTGGTCATTTAGCGTGAAGAGGTTTCTGTACTCTACGTTATTGAAGCCTTACAGGATTTTAAAGGTTTCAATTAGCTGTCCTCGAAGCCTACGCTTTTCGAGGGTGAAGAGTTTTAGTTCCCTTAATCTTCTCTGATACCCCATGTGTCTGATAGATGAGATCATCTTCGTTGCCCTAGCCTGTACCCTTTCAAGTCTCTTGATATCTCGGATCAGGGTGGGAGACCAGAATTAGACGGCATACCCCAATAGTGGTCTAACTAAGGTATTGTACAGGGTAAGGATTATCTCCTTGTCCCTGTACCTGAATTGCCTTCCGATGTATCCGAGGACTTTGTTTGCTTTCTTCTCGATTTCAGCGCACTGCCTGGATAATTTCAGGTCAGCGCTGATGTAGACTCCAAGATCTTTTTCTAGGTTGGTGGTCGGGATCTGACTGCCCAATAAGGAGTAGTTCGCCGATCCGTTTGCTTTGCCGATGCGCATAACTGTGCACTTGTCCGTGTTGAATTGCATCTGCCATGCCTCGGACCATTCCCCGATTCTGTCAAGATCCTGCTGTAGGTACTCGACAGCTGTGGGGTTTGCGGCGTTTGCTCCTAGTTTGGTGTCGTCAGCAAATATTGATATTTTGCTAACGAGGCCTGCGTCTAGGTCATTTATGTAAATGAGGAACAGGAGTGGGCCTATGACTGATTCTTAAGGGACCCCGCTTTTAACCGGGTCCCACGGTGAGCTTTCACCGTTGATCACCACTCTCTGCTTCCTGTCTGAAAGCCAGTGCTCTATCCGTTCCCAGATTCTTCCCTACACTCCAAGAGCTCTCAGCTTGGTAAGAAGTCTCTTGTGAGGGACCTTATCGAATGCCTTCTTGAAGTCAAGATACAGGATAACGATGGCCCTCGAGTCGTCGTAAATAGAGATCATGTGGTGGAAGAATTTCAACAGGTTGGTCAGGCATGATCTCTAACATCGAAAATCGTGCTCACTGTTCCCAAGGAGATCGTTCGTCTCCAGATAGTTTACGATTTGGTAAACCATCAACATTTTGCCCACAACTGATGTGAGGCTGATGGGCCTGTAGTTCCCCTGGAGATTTTTTCGGCCTCTTCTTGTGGATAGGGGTAACGTTGGCTATCTTCATGTCCTCGGGAACCGCCCCTCTTCCAGTGATTGGTTGAATACCACCAGGAGATGTGGGCAATTTCGTCCGAGACAGCCTTTATTACTCTCGGGAGGAACCCGTCGGAGCCTGCAGATTTGTTCGCCTTCAGTTTCTTAATTTTCTTTACTATCTCTGCGGCTGTGCATTGGATGTCCTCCAAGGGAAGCATCCCCCGGTACCTAATGAAGGGTTCCGGGATTGCATCTTCACTCTCTTCGGTGAACACGCTAACGAAGTACTGGTCAAGTACCTCCGCTATCTTCGCATTTGTAGTTGTCAGAGTTCCTGGGTCCGTGATAAGTGGGCCGATAGAAGCTCCGATGGGTTTACTGCTGTTTACGTGACTGAAAAACTCTTTCAGGTTGCGTTTGCAGGCAGCTGCAACTCAGCGTTCTTCGTTGTGTTGGACTACTCTGATTCGCCTCTTCACCACTCTACATTGTTCCCTGTGTTCGTTCCGCAATCGGTCCGAAGGGTTCTGTTTCCAGCGCCTGTTTGCACGGTCTTTGGTAGACATGGCTGCTTGGATTCCTCCGTTGAACCACATAGGATGTGGCTTTTGGTCGGCTCGCACTTCCTTGATTGGGAGGCAGCCTTCCTGGACGACCAAGAATTTGGTTTTGAAATCCGTCCAGGATGCCTCAACTGATTCCAGCCTGGTGGGTTGGAGGTTGCTGAGGTCCCTTTTAAACTTACCAAAGTCCGCTCGTCGGAAGTTGAGCCTTCGTTAAGCGTTGGGAATTGCTTGGTTTGTTGGCACGTGGATGACGCACCTGACCATATTGTGGTCACTGGTGCCCAAGGGTTCACCTACAGTAACCTGGGAAACCAGGTTTTCTTCCGTAGCAAAGATTAGGTCTAGGAAGCTGTTCCTCCTGGTGGGTTCGTCAACCAGTTGTTCCAGAAAGTTATTGTTGGCGAAGTCTACTAATCTGTTCCCCTCTACGTCTGCCGTTCGGTTTTCTCAGACAACGTTGCAGTTAAAGTCCCTCATAATCACTGCTACCCTGTTATGGATCAGCTGTGTGAGGAGCTCGTAGAGTGATTGGTCGCTATCCGCCGTATGGTGGGGTGTCCGGTACACGAGAAGTACGTGTAGCTTTCTGGCTGTGCCCTCGATTTCGATACCTATGACCTCATGTGGTGTCAATGGTACGGGGCTCTGAGGTGGTTTCGCACATAGTTTGCGACACCTCCTCCCCGTCTGGCCTGACTGTCTCTTTTGAAGAGGTTGTACCCTTCAAGTTTAAACTCGCCTTCGAAATCGTTTCCTTCTGTCAGGATCCAGGTTTCCGTGATGCCTATTATAACACGCATCCCAGAAGCAACAAGGCAGCGGAATTCTGCTTGCTTGTTCCTGATCGATCTAGCGTTCAGAAGTAGCATCCGGAGGCAATCTATGTTGTTCTCGGCTATCCGGATGCGTTCTCGTTTCCCGGTTGTGGTGGCTGTTCACCTCTCCTGGGGGGTGATGGGGGATGTCGAGGGTCGGGGTCGCTTCTCTCGTCATAACTCCGACTGTCACTGTCAGTCTCGGAGGCTTTCCTGCGGTTGCCATGCGCGCCAGCTTCGGTTCCGCTGTCGCTCGGTTCAGCGCCGTAGCTGTTCGCCTGGTCAAGTTGGATAGCCTTGTCCCCGTCATCAATGGCTCCCTTCGCAGAGACGGCTGCTTAGGAGAGGCTCACGCCTCTCAGAACCCTATTGTTAGGGTAGCTGAATGTGCGTGGCTGTAGTACAAATGATGTAAAGAGGGAGATTGGCGAGATGTTTGTGAGGAGGAAGTTTGATGTGTTGGCGCTGAGTGAGACGAAATTGAAAGGTAAGGGAGAATGTGAGTTTGGTGTGGTAATTGGAAGAAAGTCTGGTGTGGAGGAAGGTTGGGCACAAGAATGGTGGTTTTGATATTGAGTAATCGGTTGGCTAGTAGCGTTACCGAGTGGAAGGAGGTGTCTTCAAGACTGATGTGGGTGAAAGTTAAGTTAGGCGTAGAAAGATGGGTATTAGTGAGTGCTTACGTACCTGGCAGCGAGAGGAGTGAAGAGGAGAGGGAGCAATTCTGGACTGACCTGAGTGAGTGTATTGAGAGTTTTGGAGGTCATTTCGATGTAGTTGTACTGCGTGACCTTAATGTGAGAGTTGGAGATGTAGTGATTGAGAATGTAATAGGAAAGTATGAAGTTCCCGGTAGAAATGACAGTGGAGAAAACCTGATAGGTCTGTGTATGGAGCAGGAATTGGTGGTCGGGAACAGTTTTGTTCAAGAAGCGAGATATCCACAAGTACACAGGGGTAAGGATGGCCCATGGTGCAGTGGTGGAGAGAGCACCGACGTATTTTGTGCTGATATCGAGGAGAGTGGCGGGGAGGCTGTTGGATGTGAGGGTATTGAGGGGAGGGTGGATGAGTGTCTGACCATCTGCTGATGGAAGGTAGATAAAGAGTGGAGCAGAAGTGGAAGGGCAACAAACGAGTGGGAGGAGGAAGAGGGGTAATGAAAGTGAGTGGACTGAATGTGAGAAGTAGAGCCGAGGAATTCCAGCAGGCGTTGAGGGAAGAATATAACAACGTGAGAGGACAGGACCTGAGAGATGTGGAGGAAGAATGGGAATCGTTAAGGGATGCGTCGCAGAGATGTGCGAAGAAGATGTGTGGTGCGCGCCGTGTTGGCGGGTGCATAAGAAAAGGTTGCGAGTGGTGGAACGAGGAGGTCAAGCTGGCGGTAGCACGGAAAAGAGGAGCGTTTAAGGTGAAGTCGATGGTGGCTTATGGAAGCTACAAAGAGAGGAGAAGCGAGGTGAAGCGGATGGTGAGGAGAGCCAAGAGAAACGCTGATGCCCGGTGGGGCAGACGGTTGTGCCAGAATTTAGAGGAGAACAAAAAGATGTTTTGGGAAGAGGTGAAGAGAGTGAGAAAGAGAGGGACCGGAAAGGAGGAAGTGGTGAAAGATGAAAATAGCCAGTTGTTGTTAGAAAGTGGTGGTGTACGGAAGAGGTGGGCCGAATATTTTGATGAATTGTTGAATGTCGGGGATGACAGAGAGGCTGACATTGTTGCTGTGGGTGGTGGTGCTTGGATGCCAGTTTTGGGAGAAAGACTTGTGGTGGATATTACCAGGAAAGAAGTGCAAGAGGCGGTGGACGAGATGACAGAAGGGAAAGCCCCTGGTTTGAATGACGTTGCGACCGAGTGCCTGAAGAAGGGTGGAGTGACTATTGTCGAATGGTTGGTGAGGTTACTGAACTTGTGTTTTGTGGCAGGCGTGGTACTGATTGAGTGGCGCAGTGCCTGAATTGTTCCGCTATATAAGGGCAAAGGCGATAGAAATGAATGCTGCAACTCGAGAGGTATCAGTCTGTTATGTGTGGTTGGTAAGTTGTACGGGAGAGTGCTGATCAAAAGGATTAGAGACTGTACGGACTGCGCAATTGGAGATGAACAGTGTGGCTTTAGGAGTGGTAGAGGGTGTGTCGATCAGATTTTTGCAGTAAGACAGGTATGTGAGAAGTCCCTTGCCAGAGGAAAGGATGTGTTCTGGGCCTTCGTGAATCTGGAGAAGGCATACGACAGGATTGACAGGGAAGCGCTATGGAGGGTGTTGCGTTTGTATGGAGTGGGCGGACATCTGTTGAAAGCGGTGCAGAGTTTTCATGTTGGCAGCCAAGCATGTGTCAGAGTGGGAAGCGAGGTGAGTGATTGGTTCACAGTAAAAGTGGGACTGAGACAAGGCTGTGTGATGTCTCCCTGGCTGTTCAACCTCTATATGGATGGAGTGGTCAGGGAGGTGAACGCGAGTGTGCTGGGTCGTGGCTTGGAACTGTTGGAAGCGAATGGGCGGAGTTGGCAGTTGAACCAGTTGCTATTAGATGATAATACGGCCTTGGTTGCGGATTCAGAGGAGAAGATATGTAGGCTAGTGTCTGAGTTTGGTAGAGTATGTGAGAGGAGGAAGCTTCGAGTGAACGTGGGGAAGAGTAAATTAATGAGATGCTCGAGGACTGTCGATGCGAGCAAAATTAGTGTCACCCTAAATGGAGAGCTCTTGGAGGAAGTTCAGTGTTCTAAGTATCTGGGCTCCCATGTGGAGATAATTCAACTAGTGGAAGTTGAAGTGAAAGCGCGAGTGAAGGAGGAATGTAAAGTGCTGGGTGCACTGAACAGTGTAATGAGCTGTAGGACGTTGGGGATGGAAGCAAAGAGAGGGCTGTATGATGGTGTTGTTGTTCCAACTGTGCTCTACGGAGCTGAGACTTGGGATGTGAGAGCAGAAGAGAGAAGGTTGAATGTTTTCGAGATGAAATGTTTGAGGAGCATGGCTGGAGTAACGCTGAGAGACCGGATCACAACGACGTGGTTCGAATCAGAACAGGGATGGTGAAGAAGTTGGAGGACTGAGTGGATTCACTGGTTCTGAGATGGTTTGGGCACATGGAGAGGATGAATGAAGGGAGATTGGTGAAAAGGGTGATGAATGCGGAGGCGAGTGGTCGCAGGCCTAGAGGTAGACCGAAGTTTGGGTGGATGGATGGTGTGAAGCAGGCGTAGGAAAGAGAGACATGAATGTGGAGGTGGCGAGAGAGCGTGCAAGGAAAAGGCCTGAGTGGAGAATGGTTGTGAATGGTTAATTTTGACGCTGCTCTGATGTGCTTTCCCGTTCTTGGCATCCCGCTGTCGGGATGGTCGGGGGGGGGGGG
>SDVV010014739.1:0-14722 GCA_016164225.1 Gammarus roeselii
GTCTAGGCTCCCTTCACGAGAGACTTTCTGGCCTTAAGTGTCCTGTGGGCAGTACTGGCCTGATTGGCTCTGTGTGTTATGAGGTCTCCCTGGACAAGATAGTAGGGAGGGCCGTAGCTTCATTGTCTTGCTTGTGTCTAGGCTCCCTTAACGAGAGACTTTCTGGCCTTAAGTGTCCTGCGGGCAGTACTGGCCTGATTGGCTCTGTGTGTTATGAGGTCTCCCTGGACGAGATAGTAGGGAGGGCCGTAGCTTCGTATGCTTGCTTGTGTCTCGGCTTCCTCAAATGTTTTCATTGCATTTTCTGACAGTCTAAGCATAAGCTCAGGCAAGCCGCAGAGCCTGATGCAATCAGCTTCGTTCTAACAGTGAGATCTCCTCCCAATCAAAGTAATTCGACATGACGGAGAAGGACGCGGCTCATGTATGACAAATTGGCTGGACATGCATTTAACAGCCACCTATGAAAAGGTGTCCATATATTGCAAGCAAATTGACTTCCTTGGTGGAGAATGTGTATCCAGTAATGAATCTTGCCAAGGAGTTCCACAAAAAAGTACCCTCATTTTGCGTACTGAAAGACTTATTTATAAGTAAAATATTTTAAATCATTTTGTATTCGACGGAAAAAATGATTTTTGTCAGTACCTGAGCCAATCAAATTAAAACTTTGTAGTGATACAATAGAAAGCATTTGAGTTAGGGCACCAAAACGTCAATAGCGCAAGACAATACCGTGTCGATAAAAAATATCCACGTACTGAAAATATAGACTTCGTGTCCCAGGTGAGTCAAAACAAATGATATATATCTACGACTCAATCAAATAGAATCAACAATACGAGTTAACATTTGGGTATATGAGATTCTTAGCGTTATAAACTCACAATAGTATTGAGCCATTATTGGGCAGTTAACATGTGAACTGAGTTAATATAGTCACCTCTCATAACTGAAGTGAGGTTTGAATGCTCAAACTGGGTTCCGTTTTCCTCTCTCTGAAATGTGTCCCGTGCAGTGTTCCTTCCGTGTTCCGTACAGAGACCCTACCGTGTTCCGTACCATGCCACGAACAATTTTCCGTACCGTGTACAGTACGGTGCCCTGTAATGTGTCCCGCCCTGTGTCCCTTACGGTGTCCAGTCCGTGTCCCGTTCCGTGTTCCCTACCGTGTCTCGTACCGTGTCTCGCACTGTGTCCCGTACAGTACATCGCACCGTATCATGTAGCGTGTTTTGATCCGTGTTCTGTACCGTGCCCAGTGCCGTGTTCGGAATGCCGTGCCATGGACTTTCATTAATGAGTATCGTACGTCATTCCGTGTTACTGTACATTCTGTGTAACGGACGCTACGTGTAACTTGCTTCACTTCGTATCCTGCTAGTTCCGTTCAATACTCCCCAGTTCCTTTAGTTGCTGTAACGATCCAGGGGGATACAACTTGCTCAGTATTTTGTATCTTCCTACTCAATTCATTCAAAATCCTCAGCCACAGCATTCAATCTTTATTGTCCTGCCCTTGTATTTACTGTATATTGCCTTGATGGTTAATCTCATGCTGCAATAATTGACTCAATATAATTTATAAATCCTTCAGTTTATTCTGAAATTCTGCCGCTCGACAAGTTTTATAGCATAGATCTTATTAGCTGATGATTTTTCCCACCAATATATAATATAATTGTGCTTTTTGTAATATTTTCTTGTTCGTCTAGTTCAAAATCTATTAATCGATATTGTTGCATGATGAGAGTATTTGTTTGAAACTAGTATAGTTGATGTGTTCGTGAACTTGACATAGTATTATGTTATGTTTTCGTGAGGCTACACCTGGTCATTTAGCTTATTTTTTTATTTGATGGATTGTATTATTGAATTATTCACCAGGCGTTGGTCAGATATGAATTAACAAGAGTCGTGGACTTTAAACTGTGGGATCCGTTGCTATGTTCCCTTAGAACCTGTCCCAGTGGATTTCCGTCTCCATTTTGTACTCGCATCCGAAAATTTGGCTCGGTAATATTCTCCTTCAAATACAAAATAAATTTGGCTCACAACGCAACATATGACACTCTGCATATGTTGCGTTGCGAGATGCAATGTGACTAACAAACACAGATGCGTTGCGAAATGCAATATGGCCAACAAATACAGATGCGTTGCGAGATGCAATGTAGCCATCAAACACAGATGCGTTGTGAGATGCAATGTGGCCAACAAACACAGATGCGTTGCGAGATGCAATGTGGTCAACAAACACAGATACGTTGCGAGATGCAATGTGGCCAACGAACACAGATACGTTGCGAGATGCAATGTGGCCAGAATGTCCGTTTGGTTGGATCGTGGCCAAGTTTTGAAAGATCTGCGTAGAACAATTATGACAAATTTTTATGTAAGGAAATATTTGTTATTTTCATTCCCTAATATTGATGCGGTCATTAGACTGGATTAATTCATTCGGATTACTGCTTGCCCAGTAAGACTGCATACTGATTCAATATGCTTAAATCCAAGTATGATGCAATTCTATTGTCTGTGTAACATGTTCCCTTCTGCGAAGTTATTATGTGTTGACCTTTTTGTGTTTCGCTCAAATCAATGTCCCCTACTACTATTTTAGTCGTATGTCATTCCTACCAGTGTCGGCTTGACATACCCCTTCTCATTTCTTTTAAGGTTATCTGTTGTTGCTGAATTGATTTTTGAAATGATGAAACAGTCGCTCGTATAATTAGTTCATGCATGTTTATAATCATCGAGCTGGGTGCGTTATGTTTACCTACTTTATTTACCAAATAGAAAAAAATAGAGAGAAATATTTCATTTGAATATAAATATTGAAATAAAGGTTTTACATTTGCATGTTTTCGTCGTCGGTCGAGGACAAATAATTGTGCAGGTGGTTTGTTGATGGATTGTAAGCTTGATGGGGGCCGATGATATGAAATTGAAGTCCCAGACGAACACGGCTGGTTCGTTCGGACATGGTCAAGCACGGTAGTGATATGTTTCATGGCAACGTCGAGTGCTGATTATTGAGTGATGACTAAGTCGTGTAGAGCTGTTTCTATTACCATAGTGCATATATTCAGTTGATAAAGACATGCTACTCAACTCATTAAGGCCAGTTTTCAGCAGAAATCTCATTGGTGCACGCAGTATAGAAGGAATTGTGCACCGGAATAGATGTGCTTGTTACAATTGTTATTCATCATCTATTCAGGAATAAATCCTACGGCTACACCTCATAGATGGGCTCATTCTGTTGAAGGGAAAATGTCTCAAAAGTTTTGATGGTAGATCTTTTGTACCCATGTGTTACGAATATCGTGCAATATCTGTTTCAATAAAACTGTATGAATTTCTATTTTGTGATCACAAAACTCTCGCATCATGCAAAATTTTAGATTCATCGAAACTCATCATCCACCTTGAGTTCTCAAGGTTCTGCCAACATTATATGAAAAAACTCTCACAAACCTAAAGAACAAACAAGAACAGACTATATTTTCCCAACTTGAAAAAAATCACAAAATCTATCCTATTTTTTTTGTATCTTAGAGTTTATCGTGACGTTTCAAGACACCGCTACATCTTTCATCAATGTAATATGCCTGTTAATGGAAAATATAGATTTTGGGCGAGACTAGTCGAAGCGCTACAAACACTGTTGTATCGTAAATATATCGGGTTGCGCCCTGCTATTGAGCAACTCGAGCGCCAATTTCGTCTGACCTGAATCGGTTTCTAGAATTTATTGAAATGCTGTTCAAAATGTATCAGCCTCTGATCAGAGTAAGTTACTCTACTGAGAAAACTGAGACAAACAAAATCATGAAAAGTCTGTAGTTCTTGTTTACAACTTCAATAAATACCTCGAATAATAAATCATGAGGGAACATGACCAAAAGTCGTTTCAAAATGTGATAATACGTCATAACCTCATTTTACAGTCCACTCCTTTGACACCATTTGACTCACTCAATAATGACCTCGAATAAATGTACTTAATCTACAAGGCGGCATTTAGGACGATTTATTGAGATCGAGTGTTCTTTTTATTCGAGGGATTTTTGTTCCACGGCCACATTCCCACATAATTCAACAGGGTAAATTGAAATTTGCTTTACTGCTGTCCTGCAGTAATTTTATTTCCATACGATCTGTTCTGAATGCAGCAGTTGGGATTTCAAGCAAAAAAAAACGATTTCTTAGGTCTATAACTCACGCCACACTCTGGAGTCGTTTGTTTCTGTTGACGTCACAGCTTTCCCGAGCAAGTTACGGCAGGCTGCTGGGAGAACGGAGTTATTTACTTTAGCGAGTCACGGCAGATTATAGCTAGGGCCTACCAGCATTTGCGTTGAGGCTCTTCTGAGCTTACAAGATCATCCATCATACGAGCGTTTTTTCTCTGATGTAAACGAAGCTTTTCTGCCCGGTGGACGAACTAAGAGAATGGCATATCGTATCACGAATACGGCGTACCCTGCACATCTACTGGACGCGCGTTGAAACCATCATGGATGGTATAACTTGTTTAATGGCTTTAGTAACAGCAAGTTTATTGACACCTCCTAACTATTGCTGCCATCTTGGGGTCAGCGTTGAAACAGCTCCACAGTGCGTTGGCTAACTTCGACATAAACTAGTTAATTTGCTTCTTGACCAAATGCAAACTATTACGTATTATTTATAATGAGTTTTCAGAGATTCATTGGGAAATTTTGAATGTGTTGATTGCGGGCGGATCAGAGCGTTGACGACCGACACTCTACCGACAACATGGAACGCTTAGCGAATGAAGACAGCTGGCGAAGTTGCAGCAAACGGGGCTGCAACTGAAGTGATATTCTGGCGATGTTCATCAGGCCAACAATCCGTTCCCTCAAAGGAATCCTATTCATGATTCTCTTATCTTATTCGTAAACTCATTTCACTCCCCTTCGTCCGTAATCGATCACTCTTTCGTGTTCAATTCGACGTCCTCCTGCTCACTTCGTTCACACACTTGAGTTCAATTCCTGATCCTACGAATCAATTTTTTAACTCATTCCCGTCCAATTCCTGATCCTTCCTCTCAATTCGATAATGAATTCCCGCCCAATTCCTGATCCCCCATCTCTTTCCTTTACTCATCTGAGTCCAGTTCTTGATCCTCCGTCTCTATTTGTTCACACTTTCAAGTTCAATTCCTGATGCCTCTAATCTATTTGTGCACTAATTAACACTACATTTCCTGATCTTCCTTAGCCTTTCGGTCACTCAAATGAGTTCAATTCCTGATTCTCTTTCTCTATGCGTTCACTCTTCTGTGTGCAATTCCTGATTCACCTACTCAATTCGTTCACTCATCCAAGTCCAATTCCTGATCCCCCATCTTATTCGTTTATCTCATTTGAGTCCAGTTTTTGATCCTCCGTCCCTAATCGTTCACTCTTTCGAGTTCAATTCTTGATTTTCCTGATAAATTCGTTCACTCTTCTCCATCCAATTCCTGATCCTCCTTCTCAATTCGTGCACTAATTAACACTAAAATTCCTGATCTTCCTCCTCTTTTTGATTATTCAAATGAGTTCAATTCCTGATTCTCCTTCTCTATGCGTTCACTCTTCTGTGTGCAATTCCTGATTCGCCTACTCAATTCGTTCACTCATCAAAGTCCAATTCCTGATCCTCCATCTTGATTCAAGCACAACTTTTTGTTCAATTTCCGGACCCTCCTTTTCTATTCGTTCACTGGATTGAGTCCAATTCCTGCAACACAATTCTATCACATAGAGTCAGTCTTGCAATAGAACATGACTACAATATATAATTCGTTAACAATAAAAGATTCCAATTACATTTTTTACATGATTTCCCCCAAGTATTTAAACGTAGTAGAAATTCGATTCGCCCAATATATTGATTTAAATGTCAGGGTCAAATATGCTTGAGTAACAAACATCCTAGTGAATATTTTTTGGGAACGTTTTATTTATTTCCCCGATAATTATTTATATTAGACGTTTATTGTACTTGTGTGCATTTCAAAGTACTTTCAATTTCCTTAGACGTTGCGTTGTCTCTATGTATCCACTCCCACTTGTCTCTATGTATCCACTCCCGCTTGTCTCTATGTATCCACTCCTGTTTGTCTCTATGTATACACTCCCGCTTGTCTCTATGTATCCCCTCCCGCTTGTCTTCATGTATCCACTCCCGCTTGTCTCTATGTATCCACTCCCGCTTGTCTCTATGTATCCACTCCTGCTTGTCTCTATGTATCCACTCCCGCTTGTCTCTAGGTATCCACTCCATCTTGTCTCTATGTATCCACTCCCGCTTGTCTTTATATATCCCCTCCTGCTAACCTTTTGAATTAATACCCGTTGTTGGAATTTCGACTATCGGTGGCAAAATTTAGGCAGGCCGTGTTCTTTTTGATAACCTCATAAATAATACCATCGACGAGGACTGTGTCACTTTAAATAACCTCATAAATAATACCATTGACGCAGACCGTGTCACTTTAAATAACCTCATAAATAATACCATCGACGCAGACCGTGTCCCTTTAAATACCCTCATAAATGATACCATTTATTCGAAATGCAGTATGGCGATCTTGACCTCTTCTTAGTATTTTTCCTTTTTCGCTTATGTGTTCATGTCCGAAAAAATGTTTCAGACTCACGCCTAGACATGTGAGGTTGGAACAATCGAAAACATTCTTCCTTAAATGTAATAATTAATATTTCATTATTTATGTTTACATATTTTTCACCAAAACAACATAACAATTCACGATTTTTTTTATTACTGAAGATATGACATGATTTCACGTGATGTTTTTAGGCGTCTCTTGGTTGTGAGCAGTCAGGCATCTCTTGGTTGTGAGCAGTCAAGCGTCTCTTGGTTGTGAGCAGTCAGGCGTCTCTTGGTTGTGAACACTCAGGCGTCTCTTGATTGTGAGCAGTCAGGCGTCTCTTGGTTGTGAGCAGTCAGGCGTCTCTTGGTTGTGAGCAGTCAGGCGTCTCTTGGTTGTGAACAGTCAGGCGTCTCTTCATTGTGAACAGGCCGTGGTCTATTGGCTGTGAGCAGTCACACTTGTTATCAGCTGCCCGTGATGTGAAATTGTAAAATATAATTATTACATACCCGGTCTCTGCATAATTTTACCATGCATAAGCACATTAGCAAACGAAGAATTGAATTCAATGGCATCAGATACTCGTTTACTTTTTGAACTTTTCACGTAAATACTTATTTATATCATAATTCAAAATTTACAATTGGCTGGAAAAATGGTCCCCACAAACCAATATATATTGTCTGCATCCGTGATGTGTCAGTAGGCAGGAACTCACAGCGTGCAGTCTCATCTGCCATAAACAGGGACACCGTTGCTCTCATAATATTGAACGTACACCGAAATAATTTAGCAAATTTTAGCAATGGATGCCTGCACAAAAATAAAACGAGGTATTTTGAAGAGAATAATTTCAAGAGGATGAAAACTCTGATTAACAATGGTTTTCCATTGTTCAACTGGAAATTGTAATTTTCCAAAGTATCTATTTTTCAAACAGAGCATTCATTTCCCAGTGATGAGTGCAAAGTCGTTATAGGGTCATAAAAGCATTACTTATGGTCAGCTAAGGCCCAATGAATCATTTACGAGGTCGGTAAGGCTCTCGTAATGAACACCCTCGGTGATCGGTTCAAAAGCCACAGCGTTTCTGCTGCGCCGTTTTAGGGCGGAAACTGATCATTTGTTTCCGGGGCTTCGCGCGGCGTCATGTCAGATTAGCACATATACTGAACCATTGTAATTTTAAAGAAGCTTTTGTTACGTTTGCTTAGTTTTGAAGTCGATGAAGTAGTGTTCCCTAGCCTAACAAATGACGAAGAGAAGATCATACACTGATACGCAAAGGAGGTCGGTTAATGAAGTAGTGTTCCCAGCCTAGCAAATGACGAAGAGAAGATTATACACTGATACGCATAGGAGGTCGGTTAATGAAGTAGTGTTCCCTGGCCTAGCAAATGACGAAGAGAAGATCATACACTGATACGCATAGGAGGTCGGTTAATGAAGTAGTGTTCCCTGGCCTAGCAAATGACGAAGAGAAGATCATACACTGATACGCAAAGGAGGTCGGTAAATGAAGTAGTGTTCCCTGGCCTAGCAAATGACGAAGAGAAGATCATACACTGATACGCATAAGAGGTCGGTTAATGAAGTAGTGTTCCCTGGCCTAGCAAGTGACGAAGAGAAGATCATACACTCATACGCATAATAGGTCGGTTAATGATGAAGTGTTCCCTGGCCTAGCAAGTGACGAAGAGAAGATCATACACTCATACGCATAGGAGGTCGGGTAATATAAAGCTGCGAAAACCGATGGTATTTTAAACAATAATATTCATGAAAAATCGTGTCAAATCAAACACAATGTTATCTTATCGAACATGTAACCGCAATACCTCTTCAGTTAGTCTTTTCGATTGAATATTTAAACAAATTGATACTTGATCCCAGAATCTAGTCACATATGTGAAGGGTATATATGTTCATCGACGTGAAATTTATTTGATATTTTTCTGCGACAGTAAGTCCATCATAATTCTAACTGAATTTTGCTCTCGCGATCATGTTTCGTAACCAATCTGATCAGTTTTAGTTAAATAAGTTACAAATTTTGAATCTGTAGGAAAGGGAACAAGAACGTTTGTACGCAGTTCATCTGTGGGTTTACGACTTTTTACGTATGATATCCTTACGACAAATTATCAATAAACATGATAGAACCCGCACCGAATAGAAAATTGGCTCAACCTATTCAGTGAATAATGTTTATAGCCGAACACAATGTTCTAATCTGTGTGTTACAGATCTTCAGTAAACCGTGCTCCTATTAGTCCTACTAATACATCCTGTCAATGTAGGAGCGCCGCCTGTTTGAATTTTATAATAGTGTTTGTCGTACACAATTTCGAACAATACGAATAGCTGATCTGAATTTGGTCAAAAGACCTTACTATTGTCAGCGAACTGCATTGCTTCAAATTTAGCTATTTACAATATAAAAATCTGTGACATCACGTGTATCTAATTAAATTGTCTTGTGTAACACGTTGCAGGGAATCAATAATTACCTGCTGCAAGTGCAGTAAAGTTGAGTTTCAATCTAACACGTGAGTCTGAAAAAAAACTATAATAAATCATTCTAATGCAAATTCCATTGCTTATTCTACTCTTTTAACTTCATGGTTCGTGCTATCTAGAGCATCTCAGTGTTTTTTTTCAGCCTTCTCCACTAAAATATTTAAAGCGTTCCATGATTATCTTGGAGCTGATCAAATTCTTCTTGAAATTTATTCGACCGTAGATGAAAGTTTAAAGAACTTCAAAGGGTGCCTTGGGATGCAGGCAGAGGGTCAGAAGGACACAATGAAGGACACAAAATATGGAGTTGTTGCAGGATACTACGTATAAGAACTATTTACTCAAATTGTTTGTAATGCAGCAGTGAAGGAAAAACAAAATGAACCTTCTGATTTAGATTGACTTGGGAAAGAATACGAATGGTAAGAAGGGGTGTAACTCGCGGGGGGTGCTGTCGTCTCTGACCAAAAAATCATCCTGCTTCTGAATCTAGTTCATTGTCTTTTTGAACATGTATTGAAAACAACCAAGAATCGTTTAATGACTGAAATATATTGTACAAAGTGTCAAGGCACAGTTTCACTTGTTTCCATGTGTTGGTTTGGGAAACAGGAGGGAATAACGAGGAAAAATAATCCCCACGGCGTTGGCTATTGGATGTATTCAAATGTGCAGTCGCACTCACACCCTACCACCTTTCGTTTGCCAATGTGTTTCGTACAGCTCACTCAAGTCAAATTGTTTTTTTTTTTCACTAGCTATCAAAACAAGAATACAATCGTGTTGTAACCACTGGGGATTAGTTTCTCACATCGTCACTTTTAATGTACACGACACGGATAAACAGTCCCAATTACTTTCATGATTGTTTTGATGGAATTTATTTGTTGAACTCTATAATATTTTAAGCATTTGTAAATATTAGGGGATAAGAGAATACTATAACGTTTCGTACGAATATTCTTTTTCCCCGTGTTATTCATTTGAAATGGCGGACGAGCTGTCACTGAATCAAGCTAACGTGGAAATGTCGTATATGATGCTATTTTCATCTGAAATATTGTCCGTTTTAAATAGCAAAAATCTAACAATGAACTAGTCGTTTTGTAAGATGTTTTTGGTCATCAAATAATCAATGAATTATAAACTGGTTCTACCATCACAAAATAGCAAAGAGGTTGTAAGGAGCTGGCCAACGACAAGGGAAGAAAATTATATGTAGTGGAGACAGAGCTTAAATATTTTCTGATATATATTTTTTGGCCCTGCTTTCCATTTCGTCATCCAACAGACACTTGTCTCCATTATCTGGCCAAATGGCTGTAAGGAAATCGAATGATAGCTGGTGTTTTTACAGCTCCATGTTGTAATGTTTTATGGCCTAACAACAGCTTGTTCGATCAATTCCAGTCAAATTGGATATTTTTAGTACATTACCAAGATTTTTTTTTCAAAGCATGTTGAATGTTGTTGAATTTGGATTTCATGAGCGAAAGAAACAAAAGCCTATGATTAGTGGGATATTTACTGGACCACTCAAGTTCTAAGCATTATGCACTACATTTTTCAAAAGGAATTCTCTATGAATTCTAGGAAGTCCACTGAATGTGGCTTTTCGCGAAGAGTTTTTTCCTCATTGCAACACAAGTTTATTATCGATTGCTATTTTGCATAGTAAGTTTATGGTTGCATAATTTGCGTTATAAATGTCATTCAGTATTTCCAAATAAAAAGGTTTATTATGATTTTTGTTAGCATATTTATTGAAGGAATAGTTGTCTCAGTACATGCTGCAATATGTCTGGTATCAATGAGAACATGCAAGGACAAAAAAAAAATGTTCGAGTTTCTTAGCTGTGGGAAAGATGGGATTCAGTTGAAGTTTATCAAATAAATATGTAACTTGATGATTTACGAACATTCCGATAACCATTTGTTTGATGTGATCGTTCTAGTACATCAATGATTTGGAGGAAAATGTACAGTAAGTCGACCTGGATCAGTTGCTAGTTGCTGAAGTTCCGTCATTTATTCATGTCATGCAAATTTTTGACAAGTGGTTCATAATTTTCAAATGTCATATCTCATATGCCGAACAAACAGAACTCTTCTGATATAAATTGGTACTCTGTACACATTTTATCTCTTTTCAATCTAGCAAAAGAATACATGCTGAAAAAAAATCGAGCGGTAAAAATACTAATCTTGATTAGACGATCTTGACATCAAAGTGTCATCCATCTTCAGACGCCATGATTGACAGTTAGTGTAGCACTTCAATTTGTTCCAACATGAGAATTGGATGAACATTCTAAATTATCGGTCAATGTCTGTGATGATCCTGAAGAGTATAACATCTAAAATACGATCAAAAGTATCAAGGTTGAGACTTATTTTTACGAAAGAAATTGGAATCGATTAACACGAAATACATTTTTATTCAACAGACAAAAAAAAATATTCAACTAATTCCGTTCAAACAAATCAGCTGCTAAAACCAACATCCTGATCCGAAATTATTAACTCGAAACAAGAGTTTTTTGAGAGACGATGCGTCCTCCTGAATCAAATCGGATTAAATTCTAATTCTAAGGTAGATGTTCCACTTCTGAAGAGAGAACGTCACTACCCAACAACATACTCGATGTGAAATGCCGCCTGCAATTGGTTATACTAAGTGCTCTCAAGTGGACCCTAGCATGACCAACCAGCCAGAACCGTCAATATCAAGTTGGAACATGAGTGGGAAAATATCGTGATACAAAACTGTGGCCAGGTTTCCTATCGGGTTGCTGTTTTGAACAGCACCGAAGTTTTAATTGTTACTTTTTTATCGCCCATGTAAACGAGACAAAAATCCCACTATAATTCACATTGCATTGAGTGTTTTTATTTTTAATTCATCAGAACATATTTTGAATGTGAACTTATGCAATCACATCCTCACTCAATTCAGATTTGCTCGTATCTATTAGATTTCGCACAAGTACAATATATTATTACAGCACAGATTCATGTGTGGATCTACCGAATTGAACAGTTGAATTCTACATTTTGCAACATTAGGCTGGCTGTCAAATAGAAATGTTGTATAGACGTGAGAAGTTTGATCATTAGTCTTATCATTATTTATCATTAATTAGTTATTTTATGCTGTTTCCTTTAGGTCTAGAAAAAATAGCTTTATGCATATGAATACCTCAAAACGTACAAACTCCATGTTGGGGTAACGAAAACAAACTATTCCCATTGGTCGATGATAGGAGCTATTCTGACACCTACAAACATATAAGTTTTTCGTCATTTGGTTCTTGCGGTGCAAACAACGACGCGCTTGAACTTATACGCTGCAGAACATCAGGTCGATAGTCTTAGTGGCCTAAAATCAGATGGGACCGGTTCTCTACTTCTTGTTTCTCATTCTGCAAGTGCGGATAATAAATATGAAACTGCGGAAACAATGTTTGGTTGCCATATGAGAGTTTGATAAACATTTTACTTCAAACTTACGTGCAGGTTCAGAAGCTTTCATAAATGAGTTTCGAAATGAGCTCATAAAAAAATCGTAAAATCATTATCAATAATATACACTCGGTAACTTCCGGACACATGTAAGCCCAGCTATCAATAATATTACCCAAATCCATTTTCGAATCGGTATTAATAAAGAAATGAATAACAGTAATTATTCACAAGGACCTAATGAACAATTTATATGAAACATTGATCTGGGTAAAGTCCATTAAAATGACCTACAGCAGGATCAAGTACTTGCCATACGTGTTTAACATGACAGCGGCAGGTATTTCATCCAACCGATGAATGTTATTAAATGTCAACTTGTCTCGCTTGTAGAAGGTTGATTCCAACAAAACTTTATTTAGAATCCTAAGTTAAACACTGTATACTTTATACCAAGATCCCCCCAGAACTGCTTGTGCCCTCCACATCGTGTCGTTCCCGGCATGGAATGCCACATGCGGCCTCCTTTTCTCAACTAACCGCTCATGACACACGAGTTTGACTTCAGTTTTCTATTTAAAGAATGAAATGCTGCCTAACGTTCTTCGATTGATTTCTTTTTTGAAGCTACTTATCTCCACAGACGAGATCCAAAAAAATCAAGGGCAAAAAAGCTCTAGATTTTTTTGTTTATGGTTCTCTTGCTCCATTAACCACAGAGAGGGTTAAGAAAGGCCAGCAATATGAGGGAGGTCATTATCGTCGGAACAATAAAGGGAACAAATCACTCAAACTCACACTCAAAACGTCATCGAGTTTCTTTGAAAGTTCACACTTGGGGCCCAAATTATTTTGTATTGAAGCAGGAGTAATGAATTATGTTGAATTATCCTGACTACGGGATGCACGTTTGTGTATGTCATTCGCTGTCTGATCTCGTGTGATATATAACCTCTGGGGGTTCAGAGGCAGTCAAACATATGAGCTTTTACTACGTATTACTCAATAAGTTCACTTTAAAATATTTTTTAATGGATGGACAAACAATGTCTCTCTTCATCAATAAATTATGGAAATTATGGTAGATATCCCATTTTCTATTAGAGGTTTTGATTTGATTTGATTTGATTTGATTTGGGCCTCATTTCCACCAGAGCCTCAACGTGAGTCATAATAGGCTTCCTCGTAGGGCTCGATGATCATTGATTCCAATAGGCTCGCACGCCTAGGTGTGCGAGGAAAAAAACAAAACAACGCTTTTAACGTTAGAAAGGAAGTAAAAATTTTAGCAATGTCAGACGCACGCTGGTGCGCAAAAGAAAAAACGCTTACTCGAAACGGACCTCCGCTTCCAATCCTTTTGAACTTAATGAGTATATATACGCACCCTAGTGCGTACAGGTAGCATCGTCAAGATTAGTACTAGGTCAGTGGCTACACGGGCAAATTCAGCTCCGACAGCAACGCAACACAATATTTACAGATACGCGGTTTAGTTGCTTAAATACAATTTATTCATTTAGGTAAGATAAAGACTCAGATGAACCGAAACGAATCCTCGCCTCCAACCCCTCAGAACCTCATGTATATGTCCATACGCCAGTGCACACGGATAGTATCGTTGAAATTGGTACAAGGTTCACGACTACTCGGACTAAGTCAGCTCCGACAGCAACGCAACACAATGTTTCCAGCTACGCGGTCTATTTGACTTCAAGTACAATTTATTTAGTCAGGCAAGATAAAGACTCAAACAAAATGAATCCCCGCCTCCAACCACTCAGAACTCCAAGAATTGGTACAAGGTCTATAGCTTCACGGATTAGATTGACTCCAACCGCAACGCGTCACAAGGTTTTATAGCTGCGCAATCCAGGTAAACCCCAGAAACTGCGTATGGTCCGTGCACGCGCAGCGAGCACAGACTGAAAAAAAAATACCCACTCACAAAATCATTAAAACGAACTCCCGCACAAATACTCCAGCGTTATAATATTGTGAATCGTGAACAAGAAAGTAAGAGGTGGTTCGTCATGGGCAGAAAAACTGCTCAAATTATTGATTTCGCACTGATTGTTCAAGGGGATAGAGCGGGGGGGGGGG
>SDVV010014740.1:0-14721 GCA_016164225.1 Gammarus roeselii
CCGGTCGGACCCTTTAGCACAAAAGGGCTAAGTTGTGTGAGTGTGAGCGTGTGAGGGTGTGAGGTGCGCCTTGCCGTCGGCCACCCCCCTTTCTGGGGGATGCGGTCTAGTGTCTGTATCTGTATCTGTGATGTTACTGATGTATGGAAGTTACTTTCGGTATTGGTATAGTAGATACAGACACTAGGCCGAATGCTCCAGAAAAGAGGGTGGCCGACGGCGAGGCGCGCCTCACACTCCTCTCATACACTCGCACAAATTAGCCCTTTTGCGCTGAGGGGTCCGGCCGGAAGACCCCGCAACACACCCTCCGGGTCATGAGTGCGTTCCGAGGTTCGTGTCGGCAGCAGGGCCCGACAGTCTGACTGGTTCAAACCTGCCAAGTCTTGATGACCAGGCTCCCCCCCTCCCACGACCATCCAATCTCTCAACGAGATGCCGAGGGCGGAAAAGCACATCAGGGCAGCGTCAAAAATATCCATTCACAATCATTCTCTACTCATGCCTATTCATTGCACGCTCTCTTGCTACCTCCACACTCGAGTCTCTCCTTCCTTACGCCTGCTTCCCACTATCCATCTACCCAAATTTCGATCTCACTCTAGGCTTACGTCCACTCGCCTCTGCCTCCAACACCCATGTCACCAATCTCCCTGCATCAATTCTCACCATGTGCCCGAACCATCTCAGAACACGCGAATCAACTCTGTCCTCTAACTTCTAACTCGCACCTCGTCGTTATTGATCCTGTCTCTCAGCGTAACACCAGTCATGCTCCTCAAGCATTTCATCTCGTAAACATTCAACCTTCTTCTCTCGTCTGCTCTCACTCCCCAATTTTCTGCTTTGTAGAGCAAAGTTAGGAAAAATACACCCTCATACAGCCCCCTCTTTGCTTTCATTTTCCACGTCCAACAGCTCATTACTCTGCAGTGCACCCAGCACTTCACACCCTTCCTTCACTCGCGACTTCACTTCAATTTCCACTAGTTCAGTCTTCTCCACATGGGAGCCCAAATACTTATAACACTGACCTTCCTCCAAAACCTCCCCATTTACTTGGGCACTAATTCTTCTCGCATCAACATTCCTCGAGCATATCAATACTTTACTTTTACCCACGTTCACTCGAAGCTTCCTCCTCTCACACACTCTACCAAACTCAGATACTACCGTATACAGTTTTTCCTCTGAATCCGCCACCAGTGCCGTATCATCCGCAAACAGTAACTAGCTCAACTGCCAACTACGCCCATTCGTTCCCATCAGCTCCAAACCACGACTCAATACACTAACGTTCACCTGCCTGACTACTCCATCCATGTAGAGATTGAACAGGCAGGGAGACATAACGCAGCCAACTCAGACCCACTCTCACTGTAAACCAACCGCTCGACTCGTTCCCCACTCTTGACACGTGCTCTGCTGTCAACATTCAAACTCTGAACTGCTTTCAACAGATTTTCACCCACTCCACAGCGCTTCCCTGTCAACCCTGTCTCATGCCTTTTCCAAATCCTTGAAGGCCCAGAACACATCCTTTAATTTGGCAAGCTATATCTCACAGACTTTTCCTACTGCAAAAATATGATCGGCACACCCACCCTCTACAACTTCTAAAGCCACACTGTTTCTCTCCATTTGCCCCATCCGTATAGTCTGTAATCCTTTTGATCAGTACTCGCCCGCATTACTTACCGACCACACGCAATGAACTGATACGTCGTGAGTTGCAGCACTCGTGTTTATCTCCTTTGCCCTTGTACAGCGGAACTATGCAATTTCTGCGCCACTCAATCGGCACCACGGCCGCTACACAAGACAGATTCAGTAGCCTCACAAGCTATTCGACAATCGTTACTCCACCTCTTTTCAGACACTCTGTCGCAACGTCATCCAAACCGGAAGCTTTCCCTGCTTTCACCCCCCTAGGCATCTGTTGAGTTCACGGGCCGCACAGAGTCACGGCCCAACCGGAGGGGGTGAACACCCTAATTCCCCTTCAGACTCGCCTCTTCTTCACCCTTTACTATCTCTCCTTTTCTCCCCCATGCCGATTCGCTTGACTTTTTATTTACCTCATTTGCATCTTATGTTTAGTTCATATTTCCTTGAACTTGCCTCAGACTCCTTCTTAACAACTCTCCTAATAGTCGCTGCGCACACACACGTACACACACACACAGACATTCACATACCGGTTCTAACTATTTTCTTTTCGGGTGGCAAATAACAGCCACGTTGCGCTCTATCTTTCATGCAACCTTTTTCCACAACTATTCCTTCTTTTTCTTTCCATTCTTGCTGTTCTCATGCGTGAAATTCCCTACACCTAGTGTAGATCTCATGCATGGGATCCCCTTTAGGACTACTGCGGATCCTTGGGGCTCTGAAGCAGTGTAGGTAGTGTGTTATTCCTCCTTATTGCCATCCGGGGAGTGCTGGGACCATATGGCCTCAGCACCTTTGGAGTTCCTGTACCTCCTGTGGCACCCGTACATACCATAGACGTTCGCCGCGTGAAGGACTTTGACTTTGCGCTGTAGTAAACCTTAACTCGAACATTGAAAAAGAAGAAAAACAAAGACTAACGTCATGCAGCCCTGTTAGCTGGTTTGACATTCGGCGCCAGAAGGACGATGACTCCAGCGCGCTAGAAAGCCTCGTCAGTCTAATCTAATCCCTGCTTTCACCACCTCTACCGCCTCCTGCGCCTCTTCACTAAGAATGTCCGCAACAAGTCTCTCCAAAAACCGGCATCCGCACACCACCACCCATAGCAAAAATGTCAGCCTCTCGGTTATCCTCGACATTCAACAACTCGTCTAAATACTCGGCCCACATTTTTCGTACGACACCACTTTTCGTCAACAACTAGCCGTTTTCATCTTTCACCCCCTCACTCCTTTCCGCTCTCCCCTTTCCTCACCCTCTTTACCGTGTAGCCAGGCCGTAGGATCTTGCTACCGTAAACACTGCGTGTCGTAGAAGGCGACTTGAAGGGCGCCCCGTAGCCGGGAGTGGAATCGTGCTACCGCAACACCTGCGTGTTGTAAAAAGCAACTAAAAAGGGCGGAGCAAAGGGCTTGAAATCACGTTCTCAGTAAAACCCTTCCTCAAAGACGGCAAGATGAGCGGGGGGAGGAGAGGCCCATGCCTCTCCGAACCCTATTGTTAGAGTCGATGAATGTGCTTGGCTGTAGTACGAATGAAGTAAAAAGAAGAGAGATTGGCTAGATGTTTGTGAAGAGGAAGTTTGATGTGTTGGCGCTGAAGGAAGATAATGGAGAATGTGAGCTTGGTGTGGTACAGATTCAGACACTGGGCCGAAATACCCCAGCAAAGAGGGTGGCCGACGGCAAGGCGCACCTCACACTCTCATACACTCGGACACCTTAGCTTTTTTGCGAAAAAGAGTGCGGCCGGCGACCCCGCAACACACCCTCCGGCTCATGAGTGCGGTTTGAGGTCAGTGTTGGCAGTAGGGCCCGACTGCGTGCCTTGTTTGCCCCTGCCGCGTCATGATGACCGGGCCCCCCCGCCCACGACCATCATACCTCTCAACGATATGCCTAGAGCGGGACAGCACAACAGGGCAGCGTCCAAACTCATACGTTCACTATCATTCTCCACTCACGCCTATCCAGTGCACGTTCTCTCGCTACCTCCACTCTCACGTCTCTCCTTCCTAACGCCTCACAACATCCATCCACTCTAAATTTCGGTCTCTCTCTAGGCCTACGTTCACTCGCCTCTGAATTCAACACCTTTTTCACCAATCTCCCATCATACATCCTTGCATGCGCCCGAACCATCTCAGAACACGCGAATCAACTCTGCCTCTAACTTCTTCACCATGCCCGTTCTGATGCGAACCACGTCGTAAGTGAACTCGTCTCTCAGCGACTCTCCAGCCATGCTCCTCAAACATTTCATATCGAAAACATTCAACCTTCTTCTCTCCTCTGCGCTCACCCCCCAAGTTTCAGCTCCGTACAGCAAAGTTGGCCCAACGACACCTTCATACAGCCCTCTCTTTGCTTCCATCCCCAACGTCCTGCAGTTCATTACGCTCCTCAGTGCACCCAACACTTTACACGCCTCCTTCACTCGCGACTTAATCTCAGTTTCCACTAATTCAGTCTTCTCCATATGGGAGCCCAGATACTTGAAACATTGTACTTCTTCCTACAATTGTTAATTTATGAGGACACTAATTCTGCTCGCATCGACATTCCTCGAGCATCTCATTCATCACTTTACTTATATCCACGTTCTCTCGAAGTTTCCTCCTCTCACACACTCTACCAAACTCAGACACTAGCCTTCATAGTTTCTCCTCTGAATCCGCAACCAGGGTCGTATCATCCGCAAATAGCAACTGGCTCAGCTGCCAGCTTCGCCCATTCGCTTCCAACAGCTCCAAGTCACGACCCAGCACACTCGCGTTCACCTCCCTGACCACTCCATCCATATAGATATTGAACAGCCAGGGAGACATCACTCAGTCTGGAGTGGAGGATGATTGGGCACGAGAAGGTGTGGTGTTGATATCGAGTAATCGGTTATCTAGTAGCGTTACCGAGTAGAAGGAGGTGTCCACAAGATTGATGTGGGTAAAAGGCAAGTTAGGCGTAGAAAGATGGGTATTTGTGAGTGCATACGGCCCGGGTAGCAAGAAGAGTGAAGAGGAGAGAGAGCAATTTTAAGCTGACCTTCAGGAGTGAGTGCATTGAGAGTTTTGGAGGTCAATTCAATGTGGTTGCACTGGGTGACCTTAATGCGAGAGTTGGAAATGTTGTGATGAAGAATGTGATAGGAAGGTATGGTGTTCCTGGTAAAAATGACAGTGGAGAAAACCTGGTAGGTCTGTGTATGGAGCAGGAGTTGGTGGTCGGGAACAGTTTGTTCGAGAAGCGAGATATCCAGAAGTACACATGGGTTAGGATGGCTCGTAATGCAGTGGTGGAAAGAGCGCTGATAAATTTTGTGCTGATCTCGAATAGAGTGGTGGGTAGGCCATTAGATGTGCTAGTGTAGAGAGGTGAGGTTGAAGGAGTTTCTGACCATCTGCTGGTGAAAGGTAGATTGAGTGGAGCAGAGCTGGAAGGGCAACAAAAGAGTAGGAGGATGAAGAGAGGTAGTGAAAGTGAGTGAACTGAATGTGAGAAGCAGAGCTGAGGGGTTCCAGCAGGCGTTGAGAGAGGAATATGAAAACGTGAGAGGACAGGACCTGAGAGATGAGAAAGAATGGGAGACGTTAAGAGATGTGTTGCTGAGATGTGCGAAGAATGTGTGTGGTGTGGGCGGATGCAGAAGGAATGATAGCGAGTGGTGGATGGAATGAAGAGGTCAAACTGGCGGTAGCACGGAAAAGAAGAGCGTTTGAGAAGTGGTTGCTTGTGAAATCGGTGGTGGCTTATGAACTGTATAAAGAGATGAGAAACGAAGTGAAGCGGGTGGTGAGGAGAAGTATAAGGGACGCTGATGCCAGGTGGGGTAGACGGTTGTGCCAGAAATTTGAGGAGAACAAAAAAATGTTCTTGAAAGAGGTAAAGAGGAGGAGAAAGGGAGACACTGGAAAGGAGGTGGTGAAAGATGAGCCGGCCAGTTGTTGTTGGGAAGTGGTGATGCACGGAAGAGGTGGGCCGAGTATTTTGATGAGTTGTTGAATGTCGAGGATGACAGAGAGGCTGACATTGTTGCTGTGGGTGGTGGTGCTCGCATGCCAGGTTTGGGAGAAAGACTTGTGACGGACAGTATCAGGGAAGAGGTGCAAGAGACGGTTGAGGTCATGAAAGGAGGGAAAGCCCCTGGCGTGGAAGGCGTTGCGACCGAGTGCCTGAAAAATGGTAGATTAACGATTGTCGAATGGTTGGTGAGGCTACTGAACTTGTGTTTTATGACGAGCGTGGTACCAATTGAGTGGCGCAGTGCTTGCATTGTTCCGCTGTATAAGGTCAAAGAAGATAAAAATGAATGCTGCAACTCGAGAGGTATCAGTCTGTTATGTGTGGTTGGTAAGTTGTACGGTTGAGTTCTGGTCAAAAGGATTCGAGACTGTACGGACTACACAATTGGGGAAGAACAGTTTGGCTTTAGGAGTGGCAGAGGGTGTGCCGATCAGATTTTGCGGTGAGACAGGTCCGTCAGAAGTACCTTGCAAAGGGAAAAGATGTGTTCTGGGCCTTTTTGGATCTGGAAAAGAAATACAAGATTGACAGGGAAAAGCTGTGCAGGGTGATGCGTTTCTATGGAGTGGGTGGAAATCTGTTTTAAGCGGTGCAGCGTTTCTATGTTGACAGTCGAGCATGTGTCAGATTGGGAAGCGAGGTGTGTGATTGGTTCACAGTGAAAGTGGGACTGAGACAAGGCTATGTGATATCCCCATGGCTATTGAATCTTTATATGGATGGAGTGGTTAGGGAGGTGAACGCGAGTGTGCTGGGTCGTGGCTTGGAACTGTTGGAAGCGAATGGGCGGAGTTGGCAGTTGAGCCAGTTGCTATTTGCGGATGATACGGCGCTGGTGACGGATTCAGAGGAGAAGCAATGTAGGCTAGTGTCTGAGTTTGATAGAGATGATACGAGAAAGCTCCGAGTGAACGTGGGCAAAAGTGAAGTAATGAGATGCTTGAGGACTTAGAATGCGAGCAAAATTAGTTTCCGCCTAAATGGAGAGCTGTTGGTGGAAGTTCAGTATTTTGAGTATCTGGGCTTCCTTGTGGAGGTGATGGAACTAGTGGAAACTAAAGTGAAGATGCATGTGAAGGAGAATGTATAGTGTTGGGTGCACTGAAGAGTGTAATGAGCTGTAGGACGTTGAGGATGAAACAAAGATAGTTGTATAAGGGCGTTGTTGTCCCAAATGGGCTCTACGGAGCTCAGACTTGGAGAGAAAGAGCAGAGGAGAGAAGAAGGTCGAATTTTGCGAGATGAAATGTTTGAGGGCATGGCTGGAGTAACGCTGATAGACCGTATCACCAACGACGTGATTCGAATCAGAACAGGGATGGAGAATACGTCGGAGGACAGAGTGGATTCGCTTGTTCTAAGATGGTTCGGGCACATTGTGAGGATGGGTGAAGGGAGATTGGTAAGGCGGAGGCGAGTGGTCGCAGGCCTAGAGGTAGACCGAAGTTTGGGTGGATGGATGGTGTGAAGCAGGCGTTAAGACGGAGAGTACTGAATGTAGAATTGGCGAGAGAGCGTGTAATGAACAGGCGTGAGTGGAGAATGGTTCTGAATAGTTGATTTTTGACGCTGATCTGATTGCTTTCCGCCCTTGGCATCACCATGTCGGGATGGTCGTGGGCGGGTGAGGGGGGCGGCTATCAAGATGCGGCGGGGGCATACCAGTGAGAGCTGTCGAGCCCTGCTGCTGACAACGGATCATCTGACCGCACTCGTGAACCAGAGTGTGTGTTGCGGGGGTTACCGGCAGGACCCTTTAGCACAATAGGGCTAATCTGTGTGAGTGTGAGCGTGTATGGGTGTGAGTTGCGCCTTGCCGTCGGCCACCCCCTTTCTGGGGGATTCGGCCTAGTGTCTGTATCTGTTCACCTCTTTCAAGGACATCTATGTGTTCTGGAAATTCTGGCACAACCATCTACCCCACCTGCTATCAGCGTCCTTTTTGGCTTTCCTCACCACCCTCTCTACTTTTACCAATTTTCTTCATAGTTGTCATAGGCCACCATCGACCTCGCTTTCAACCTTTCCTCAAAAACTTTTTTTAGCGCCACCGCCAGTTTGACCTCGTTCCGCCACTCGCAGCCCTTCCTTCTGCACCCGCCCACACATCGCACACCACACACATTTTTCGCACATCTCAACACACATCTCTGAACAGCTTCCATTCTTCCTCCACATGTCGCAGGTCTTGTTCTCTCACGTTGTTATATTTCTCCCTCAAAGCCTGTTGGAATTCCTTAGCTCTGTTTTCCACATTCAGTTTAGTCACCTTCGCTACTTTTCTTCCTCCTCCTACTCCTATTTTCTCCTTTTACATCTGCTCCATTCGTGATCTTCCTTCCACCAGCAGATAGTCAGACACTCCTCTACCCTTCCTTCTCAACACCCGCACATCCAACAGCCTTCCCACCACTCTCCTTGAAATCGGCACAAAATCCACCAGCGCTCTCTCCACCACTGCACCATGGTACTTGACTTAACATAATTCTGATTGGTTAAAAGTGATGTAATGTTTGCTACTTCTGTTACGTGTCAAGTTTCACAAGTTCTCTAACTGTACCAACTGCCATCATACTATCCACCCGTCGCCAGGTGTTCCACTCATTGGCCAACCTCCCCACGGACGCTGCCACCATCAACCGCACCCTCAACTCTAGGAGGGGCGGTGCCATGTCCAGGAAGTGGACAGGAGTGGGGGCAGGCACAGGGGGCGGCCTCAAGATGGCCACCAGCATGAACTTGGTGAAGCAGGGGGTGGCTCGGGGTGAGGGAGGCGCAGATACCACAACAATTAATGCCTCCCTCTCAGCTAAAGATGACACGCAAGATGATGCATACGGCGCCGTTGCCGAGGGTGGTGCGGATGTAAAGGCAGGGACGGAAGACCCCAACGGTGGGGGTGAGGGAATGACCAATGGTGATGTGGGAGAGGGGGCTGGCAGCATGGAAGGAGCCACCCCCGCTCAGCAAGCACCCCCCGGCACACAGACCTGCACTCTCGCTGCACTGCCCAGTAAGGCACCTTCCTTACAAAAAAAAGAGGGGATCGACTTTAGGAAAACTTAGGAATACCCTTTATTTTGAAAATAGACACTTGACGATATTGCTGTAAGACTGTTACCGGGTTTCAGGAAACTTGGGAACAATGTTAATAATAATAATACATAAATCCTTGAGGGTTTGCGTATTTTCCGTACTAGTATGATCACGGATCTCTTTGTTAATCCCGCTCTTCTCCACCGTGCCAGGACTGGATAAGATGACCGAACAGGAGTCCGCCCATCCAACCTCATCGCAGCTGAGCCGCCTCACCGCCCCCGAAGGCACCACCTCGTCCAACATCCCCGTCACCACGGACCTCATCACCGCCATCACGCATAGTCTCGAGGCCTTGCCAGTGCTGCCCTCTGCCTCCTCGGGGGCAGACGCGGCCGCGGTGGACTGTCCAACTGGTGTCACCGTCTCAAACGCTGCCGACATCGCTACTTCGTTCCCTCCTCCCATCGCTGACGGCAGTCGTGGTAGTGATGCTTCAACTGTCGTTGAGGTCTCTTCTGGTGGGTTGACCGCCCATTCTACCACAACCACCGGCGGTAGTGGACTGATGTATCCTCCATCACCCCACCTTAGCACTAGCGTGCAGCCACCCTCCAACCCCCACCAGACGCCAGCCTACCAGCAGCGGCGGCAGCAGCAGGTGAGACAAGAACACTGTTGTAGCTTGACTTTCGGAAATAATTAGTCAGCTAAAGAGGTGGAGCGCTGCTCTTAGGTTTTATCATGACAACTGATGGTCAGAGTGACGAGGTCGTATTTGATCAGTAATTTCTATTGGCGAATCAGAACGAATATGGCTAAAGAATCTTTGAACGGAGGTGATACTGGAATTGTGGGGTAATCCGATCACATAAAGAAGATGGATTCCAGGATGTTGGTAAGATGATGACCGAGCTTTGGGTAGATCAATAGCGTAAAATGGCTGTGAGGGACAGAGGATTAAAGTATAGAAGAAGCGAGAAAGGGTGCGAAGGATAGGCGTGAGTGGAGAATTATTGTGAATGGATGAGTTTAACCCGGCTTGATGTGCTTTCCACATTGTGGCTGTCTCATTGAGATGGGGATTAGAAATAGACAGAGAAAAGTTTGGTAACCACGATGCAACTAAGGTAATTAAGGACTCCTGCCAAGCGCCCTTGCGGACTCAGTTGTCTGACCTCACTCATGACGTGAAGTGTGTGAACGGGCTTCTGGCCGGACTTTTTAGCGCTTAAGAGCTTAACTTTGGTAATGTGGGTTAGTGCATGAGAGCGTTTGTTGCCAGATGGACATCGACTCCTTTGCACTAGAAAGCCTTGTCTCTCTAATCTAATATCTAATCTAGTTCACGCGATTAGTGTGAGGAGCGTCTTGCCGTCGGTCATTCTCCTTCTTGGGAGATCGGCCTTGCTTCTATCTGCTACTATGTTAGGCTGCTGTACTAAAAAGGTCAATTCTAAATTGGCTAACCACTGCACTTTTCACACGAATAAGAGTAATGTGCGAGCAGTACGCTAATGGTTCAGTCAAATGTGCATTATCTTACTGCTTGTTGTATCGCTATCTCCTGGTAACTTGTCGCCGTTGCTTCTTCGCTCCTCCCCCATCATCTCCTTGGTCAAAGCAGCTGGACAGGGACGGCGATGTGGCCCTGCTGGACTCGGACCTTAGCACATCACAGGCACACTACCCCTCCGCTAACAGCAGGCTTGCAGCTAAGAGCACAGCTGATACCGTCACCAAATACGGTAGCCGTACTGGTCTGAGAATAAAAAACAGCAGCAGTCTCCCTGCTGGGGACGATACCTCCAACGCCCTGTGGAGGAACACCAACTCTGCAGGTGTTGACGAAGGCCTCGGTCTGTTGAAAGAAACACCGCAAGATGGTTTTGATGATAGCGGCCGGTTACGGCAGACGAGCAGTCTACTGCTGGGCAAGTTTCGCAAGCAGCGTGACCTACTACTCAGCACCGACACTGACGACGACGAGGAGCTGCTAATGGCGGGAGTAGAGGGGGCCGGACACGGCGGCCAACATGGGCTGGATCAGGTAGCGGTTCTGCCACTCCAGGTTCTTGCAACTCCAATGGAACGCTTTGATGGCATCTTTTTAAACATATTGTTGACATTTGCCCTCTGTTTTGTAAAGTTGTGGCTGCTTTAGCCTTCCTTCTACTTAATTTGTAATCCGTTTTCGTTAAAGTTCATTCATAATTTTCTTACTTGCTGATGCCTTTATTCCTACATTGATGTCTTCTTCGTGCTCCTCTGTAGAGAAGGGCGCATCATTTATGTTATGTGGCCTGGAATGTTCTTGCACCAACGTATTGCCTTCAAGTCTTGAACACGTTCGTTGTTGTAACAAAACCTCGTCCTATTTATCGCTATTTGTTTCCTGTTGTGTTATGATAATGATCTGGAATGAGTCACTGGCCCGTACTTCACCAGAGAAGTGACCTCGAAAGTCTCTGGGCCGTTCCTTATGAGTATCTGACCCGGACGGGCTTCGAGATGTATCAATGCTCAAATGTCTTCTGAGACCGATATTCCATTGCAAATCAATCCCGATACTCCAATACTTCAAAAAATATCAATATTTTGATATCAATACTTTTAGTAGCTAGCTATATTGTACAATACAATTTGTAATACCTTTCAAATAAGCAGAAATAAAAATATGGATTTCATTGCTGTTGGTTTCAATTTGTATTTTTTGAATTAGAATATAATTTTTGTCATCTCAATTCTCTCAACAAGAAGCTATTTCTCTGTAATGTAGTAAGAGCCTCATGGTGTAGCATGCGCTTCTGCTTTTTACTCGAATGAATCTTGATGAGGTAACATTACAGAGACGTTTTCATGAGAGAATCTTGATAACATTCGTCGAACATAGGTTTCAACCGATTTAAACCTTCGTGTCTTTTCCCCTTACTCGGGAATTTCGAATCTCTCAAGTTTCTCGACTGTCCCCGAGTTTTTAGGTTTTGACTGAGAACCTGACCGCTCGGCGCTAACTGTTGGCTAGGCAGAGAGTGGCGTCTCCTGCCCCCTGCGGTCCAGGCCGGCTGAACCCCCAAACCCCCGACCCCCTCCCTACCCATATAAGCGAGATCTGCCCTGCCCCATCATTCATGAGAGCTAACAAATCTGCTTTCCGTAAGGAGACGTTTGTGCGTTGTTAAGATAGCAAGGGGAGGAGGAGGCCCCCTATGGCTCTTACTGCATTACAGAGAAATAGCGTTTTATTGAGAGGATTGAGATCCAAAAGTTATATTCTCTTCCATTTCGTAAGAGCCATATGGTTTAGCATAAAGAATACAACCATGTAGCGCAAGCTGGCCTATGCCGGAAGAGCACAGAAATTGGATGGATCGGCTGCAGCTTGAACTGAGTGATCTCAAAGAATCGCTTGCCGTGTAAGGAATGATGATCGAGTTGTATAAATGGGGATAATGACTGTAATCATAGGCCAGGACAAGTATTGCTTGGTGCCTACCACAGCTAATATACTAGCTCATAGCTGCCAAATAATATGCGGGTCTAGAGTATGAGCACCTAAATAGTAATTATGTTCATCAATATATACTGCCTCCTAGTATGCTGCAACTCGGGAGGTATCAGTCTGTTATGTGTGATTGGTAAGTTGTACGGGAGAGTGCTTATCAAAAAGATTAGAGACAGTACGGCTGCGTAATTGGAGAGGAACAGTGGGACTTTAGGAGTGGTAGAGGGTGTGCTGATCAGATTTTTGTTGTGAAACAGGCCTGTGAGAAGTACCTTGCCAAAGGAAAGAATGTGTTCTGGGCCTTTATAGATCTGGAGAAGGCGGACATCTGTTGAAAGCGGTGCAGAGTTTCTATGTTGGCAGCCGAGCATGTGTCAGAGTGGGAAACGAGGTGAGTGATTGGTTCACAGTGAACAGCTTTGCGCAGAGGCAGTATCGTAACCGATGACTGACAACTAACTGAGCTTGGAATTAACATCGCATACTGTTCTTCGCGTCTAAGCTCCAAGATTTACAAGTTTCCAGGGTATAGAATCTTCTTTTTGCTGTTTCAAAATGAGAGCCGGTCACCGCTCTAAGCCGAATATCGCTCCGAGACCAAATATCGTCTCGTAAAGGTTGAAATTTTCAACTAAATTGGAGAGATCGACTATCATCTCTTTAGAGCGAGAGCAATAAGGCACCTCAGAGGGTAACCCCCTGTGGGTATTCCAGGCTCACCCGCCTTCCCGTGGTGTCCTCGTTATCCACCAATATTCATTTGTCCCTTTGTGTAAATACGTTTTAAGTTAAAAGATCCCTCCACCGTCCCCCCTTTCAGTTTGTAGCTACATCCCCCCCCTCCCTTGGTGCACAAAGAGGTGAGCCCCCCACTGACACCGGGTTTGTGAATTTAGAATCGAACCCAATTGAAATTGAAAAAAGCAACAATTTTTTTTTTTATATAAATTGAGAGAAAAAATTAAGGCTAGTTTCAAATGCAATTAAGTTAGTGTATATATTCGTATATACAACAGAAATAAATGTTAAGAAGGCCCCACCATCATTACCCAGAACCCCGGGTAGAAGAGGGGCTGAGAGGAGTGGCTGACGGCCCCTCCAGAGCGTCGCACTCGAACAAGTCTGCAAGAAAGAAAGACGAGCCCCTCATAAGTTCCTCATCGACAGGAGACCTGACTCAGGTCGTAATCGACGACACAGATGGACGCGTCTCGAAGCTGGACGCGAATATAACCGGAATGCAGAATACCCTGGGAAAGATATGCAAAATGATGAGCCTTCCCGAGCTGGAGACTGAGGACTGCTCGGCGCCCTCCAGTGAAGTCGGCGAACGTCTCGCTTAACTCGAGAACCTTTCTGCAACTATGAATACCCGACTGGAAGAGCTGATAGAGAGGATAGAGGCCAGGGAACCCGTAACCTGTTCGTGTGCTTCCGCCTCTGTCCTTTCCGATAGCATCGCTCTCCTCCCAACGGAAACTCGTAACGCCCGAACACCAAAAAACATAAAGGGGAGACAATACACACGATTTGATGACCACAACCTTTTCAAAAACGGCCCTCAATTCCCCGAACTCTTGAAAATGACATTTGATGTCAATAACGGACCGGATATTTGCCCATATAAACTACGAGAAGAACTGGGCTCCATGACTGGCCGTCCAATTCTCAACATCACCGCCAGCAGTGACGATAGCTTCACCATTAAAGTAGACACAAAACTTCAAAGTGACACTATACTCTCCAGAAACAGAATATGCAAAAAACCTTGCAAAATCATACCCCACCCAACTTTTTCCATGAGTTCGGGCCTTATTTACATTGAGGGTCTACCGAGTGCTGAAGCCGACGAGTTCATCACCGGACTCGTCCAATACGAGGAATGTATAGTTGAAGCAAAAATCGCACCAAAAATCAAACCAAGAAGAAACACCACCCCGGCCCTTCTGCTTAAATTCACTTGCCTAACCCCACCTAACTACTTAGACATACCTTTCTTTGACGCCAAAAACCAAGGTTACACCCTTCGAAAAACGTCCGATGCGATGCTATAGATGCCAGAAATACGGACACACGAGCCAAAATTGTAACGGTAAAAAAGATGCTCACACTGCTCCCAGGACGACCACAATAAGCGAGACCATACCTTGTCGTGCCCATCCGAAGACTGCCCCAGGACAAGACTGAGAGAGAGATCCTGCATTACCAAACTGAGCACAGAGTCGGGCGATGAGAGGCTGCAGCCACGATTCGCTCCCCCCAGGCTGATCCTCCCACCCAGGAGAGAAGATCAGCATCATTCCCTACCCACTTCCTCATAACGCTTGTAGATAGTGGTGCAACCAAAGTTGCTCCCTCAATGAACCCATTCGCCATGATGAACTCACTCTCCAAACAACTGTGAGGCAGATCGATAAACACAAACCGACAGAGAAAGAAGTATCTGGCCCACGTCGTAAATATCGAGCAAAGTAACGCTATACAAAG
>SDVV010014741.1:0-14721 GCA_016164225.1 Gammarus roeselii
TAACACCTCAGACACCATAAACACCTACAAAAGTAAAAAACTAAAACAACTACAACAACTAAAACACCTAAAACAACTAAACACCTAGAACAAGTGTATCAGCTAAACACCTACAACACCTAAAACAACTAAAATACCTTAAACAACTAGAACACCTATAACAACTAAACACCTGAAACACCTACAACAACTAAAACAACTGAAACACCTAAAACAACTAAACAACTACAACAACTAGAACATTTAAAACAATTAAAACAACTGAAACAACTAAAGCACTTTAAACAACTGAAATCATAAAACAACTATAACACCTATAACAACTACAACACTTAAAAAAACTAAAACAACTCAAACAACTCAAACAAGAACACCTAAAACGTCTATAACACCTAAATCAACTAAAACAACTGAACAACTATAACAACTAAAACAACTACAACAACTACAAAAACTAAAACAACTAAACAACTATAACAACAAAAACAACTGAAACTACTGAGAAAAGTAAAACAACTAAAGCAACTATAACAACTAAAACAACTAAAACAACTAAAACAAGTAAAACAACTACAACAACTAAAATAACTTTAACAACTATAACAACTATATCAACTAAAACAGCTGAAACTATAAAAAAACTATAACAACTAAACAACCATAACAAATAAATTAACTAAAACAACTAAAACAACTAGAACAACTTAAACAACTATAACAACTAAAACAACTATAACAACTAAAACTACTGAAACAACACAAACAACTATAATAACTAAAACAACTATAACAAGTAAAACAACTAAAACAACTAAAACAACTAGAACAACAAAAACAACTAGAACAATTAAAACGACTAAAACAACTAAAACACATAGAAACAACTAAACAACTAACACAACTATAGCAACTAAAATAACTAAAACACCTAAAACACCTACAACAACTAAAACACCTAAAACAACTATAACACCTCAAACACCTATAACAACTAAAACACATAAAACAACTACAACACATAGATTAACTAAAACAACTACAACAACTAAAACCACTAAAACAACTAAAACTTCAATACCACTAAACAACTTAAACATCGAGAACAACTAAACCACCTAAACAACTAGAACACCTATAACAACTAAAACAACTAGAACAACTATACAACTTAAAACAACTAAAACAACTATGACACCTAAAACAACTAGAAAACAAAAACAACTATAGCACCTAGAACAGCAAAAAACAACTATAACACCTAAACCAACTACAACAACTATAACAACTAAAACAACTGAAACAACTATAGCAACTAAAGCAACTATAACAACTAAAACAACTAAAACAGCTATAACAACTAAAACAACTAAACAACTACATATAACAACTGAAACAAATATAACAACTAAAACAACTAAATCAACTAAAACAACTAAAACCACTACAACAACTATAACAATAAAAAACAACTAAACAACTAGAACAACTAAAACAAATATAACAACTAAAATAACTAAAACCACTGAAACAAATATAACAACTAAAACAACTAAAACAACTACAACAACTACAACAACGAAAACAACTATAGAAACTAAAACAACTAAAACTACTAAACAACTATAACAACTAAAACAACAAAAAAAAACTAAAACAACTACAACAACTATAACACATATAACAACTAAAACAACCAAACAACTAAAACACCTAATACAACTATAACACCTAAAACAACTAAACAACTAAAACAACTATAACAACTAAAACAGCTTGAACAACTAAAACAACTAAACAACAAGGACATCTAAAACAACTAAAACAACCAAAAAACAACTAAGACAACGAAAACAACTATAACAACTGAAACAACTAACACAACTAAAACAAATAAAACAAATAAAACAACTAGAACACATAAAACAACTATAACACATTTAAAAACTGAAACACCTATAACAACTACAACACCTAAAACACATATAGACAACTATAACACCTATAACAACTATAGCCCCTAAAACACCTATAAACCACTAAAACACTTGAAACAACTATAACAACTAAACAACTATAACAACTAAAACAACCATAACAACTCCATCTACTGAAACAATTCCAAAAACTATAACAACGAAAACAACTATAATAACTAATACAACTAAACAACTAAAACAACTAAAACAACTAGAACAATTAAAACAACTATAACAACTAAAACAACTATAACAACTAAAACTACTGGATCAACTTAAACAAATAAATTGACTAAAACAACTAAAACACCTTCAAAAATTATAACACCTAAAACAACTAAAACAACTAATACAACTATAACAACTAAAGAACTAAAACAACTACAACAACTTAACCAACTAAAACACGTATAACACATACAACACCTAAAAACAACTATAACACCTAAAACACCTAGAACACCTGCAACACCTAAGACAACTAGAACATCTAAAACAACTAAAACACATAAAACACAGAAAACAACTACAACAACTATAACAACTAAAACAACTAAAACAGCTAGGGCAACTATAACAACTAAAACAACTAAAATAACTAAAACAACTAAAACAACTATAACAACTAGAACAACTAAAACAACCAAAACAAATATAACAACTAAACAAATAAAACAACTATAACAACAAAAAAAAAAACTAAAACACCTGAAACAACTATAACTCATAAACAACTGAAACAATGATAACAACTAAAACAACTAAAACACCGAGAACAACTCAACAACTAAAAACACCTAAACAACTATAACGACTAGAACAACTAAAACAACTACAACAACAAAAACAACTAAAACAACTAAAATAACTAAATCAATTAAAACAACTACAACAACTAAAACTACTAAAACACCTTAACAACTAAAACACCTATAACAACTACAACACCTAAAACACCTAGAACAACTATAACACATATAACAACTATAACACCTAGAACAACTAAAACACCTAAAACAACTAGAACACCTTTAATAACTAAATAACTAAAACAACTATGACAACTAAAACAACTATAAGCAACTAAAACAACCATAACAACTATAACAACTCTAACAACCAATAATACTATAAACAACTAAAACAACTTAAACAACTGCAACAACTAGATGAACTAAAACAACTAAAACAACTATAACAACTGAAACAACTAGGACAACTAAAACAACTATAACAACTAAAACAACTAGAACAACTAAAACAACTATAACAAATAAAACAACTAAAACAACTATAGCAATTAAAATGTACTAAAACGCCTGAAACAACTATAACACCTAAAACACCTGGAACATCTATAACACCTTAAACACCTAAATAACTTGAACAACTATAACAACTAAAACAACTAGAACAACTATACACCTGAAACAACTATAACACCTAAAAACTATAACAACTAAAACAACAAAAACACCTAGAACAACTCAAACAACTAAAAACACCTAAACAATTAGAACAACTAAAACAACTATAACAACTAAAACAACTAAAACAACTAAAACAACTCAAACAACTACAACAACTAAAACAACTAAAACAACTAGAACAACTAAAACACCTAAAACAACTATAACACCTACTGTAGAACAACTAGAACACCTATAACAACTAAAACTAAAACAACTGAAACAACTATAACATCTAAAACAACTATAGCACATAAACAACTAAAATCACCTGAAAACAACTAGAACACACAAAACAAATAAAATACATATAACACCTAAAACAACTAGAACACCAAAAAACAACTGAAACACCTAAAGCAACTATAACACCTAGAACAACTAAAACAACGAAAATAACTAGAACAACTAAAACAACTACAACAACTTAACCAACTAAAACACCTAAAACACCTAAAACACCTATAACAAATATGAACACCTAAAACACCTGAAACACCAATAACACCTAAGACAACTAGAACACCTAAAACAACTAAAACACATATAACAACTAAAACAACTTTTACAACTAAAACAACTAAAACAACTAGAACAACTAAAACAACTAAAAAACTACTATAACAACTATAACAACTATAACAACTAAAACACCTATAAACCCTAAAACAACTATAACACCTAAAACAACTATAACACCTAAACAACTAAAACACCCATAACAACCAAAACAATTAAAACACCTAGAAGAAATGAACACCTGAAACAACTATAACACCTAAAACAACTATAACAACTAAAACAACTGATACACCTAGAACAACTCAAACGAATAAAAACACCTGAACAAATATAACAACTATAACAACTAAAACAACTATTATAACTAAAACAACTGAAACAACCAAAACACCTATAACAACTATAACACATATAACAAGTACAACACCTCAAACAACTATAACACCTAACACAACTAAAACACCTAAAACACCTATAACAACTTAAACACCTACAACAACTAAAACACCTATAACAACTAAAACACATATAACAACTAAAACAACTAAAACAACTAAAACAACTTAACAACACAAACAACTAAAACAACTAAAACAACTAAACAACTAGAACAACAAAAACAACTAAAACAACTAAAACAACTAAAACAACTATAACAACTAAAACAACTAAAACAACTAGAACACCTATAACTAATAAAACAACTAAAACAACTACAACAACTACAACAACTAAAACAACTAAAACACATAAAACAACTACAACACCTCAACAACTATAACACCTAACACAACTAAAACAACTAAAAAAACTAAACCAACAAGAAGTCCTATAACAACTATAACACCTGAAACACCTAAATCACCTAAAACAACTTAAACACCTACAACAACTAAAACAACAAAAACAACTATAACAACTAAAACACCTATGACAACTATAACACCTAAAACACCTAAAACACCTACCACAACTAAAACACCTTAAACAACTAAAACAACTAAAACAACTACAACAACTACAACAACTAAAACAGCTTAAACACCTAAAACAACTAAAACAACTATAACAAATGTAACACCTAGAATAACTAAAGCATCTATGACGCCTAAAACAACTAAAAAAACTAAACAACTAAAACAACTAAACAACTAAAACAACTAAAACAACTATAACAACTAAAACACCCAAAACAACTTTACAACCTAGAACAACTATAACACCTTAAACAACTAAAACACCTAAAACAACTATAACAACTATGACAACTACAACTCATAAAACAAATAAAACACCTAAATCAACTAAAACAACTGAAAAAACTAAAACAACAAAAACAACTATAACAACTAAAACAACTATAACAACTATAACAACTAAACAACTAAAACAACTATAACAACTAAAACAAATAAACAACTAGAACAACTATAACAACTAAAACAACTAAAAGAACTAAAACAACTATGACAACTAAAACAACTTAACAACTAAAACAACTGTAACAAATAAAACAACTAGAACAACTAAATCAACTAAACAACTAAAACAACTAAAACAACTATAACAACTAGAACAACTAAAACACATATGACAACTACAACCCCTAAAACAACTAAAACATCTGAAACAACTATAACACCTGAACAACTATAACACCTAAAACAACTGAAACACCTGAAACAACTAAAACACCTATAACACCTAAACACCTGAAATACCTAAAACAACTTAAACACCTATAACAACTAAAACAACTAAACAACTATAACGACTATAACATTTAAAACAACTACAACGACTAAAACAACTAAAACAACTAGAACAACTAAAACAACTAAAACAACTAAAACAACTAAAACAACTAAAACAACTAAAACAACTAAAACAACTAAAACAACTAGGACATCTAAAACAACTAAAACAATCAAAAACAGCTGATTCAACGTAAACAACTAAAACAACTAAAACAATTACAACAACTAAAACAACTATAACACCCAAAACAACTGAAACACCTAGAACAACTATAACAACTTAAACCACTAAAACACCAATAACAACTATATGAACTAAAACAACTGGAACAATATAAAGAACTAAAACAATTAAAACAACTAAAACAACTAATCAACTAAAACAACTAAAACAACTAAAATAACTGATACAACTAGAACAACTGAAACAGAAACAACCAGATCAACTAAAACAACTAAAAAACTAAAACAACTAAAACAACTAAACAACTTAAATAACTAGAACACCTAAAACAACTAAACCACCTAGAACAACTAAAACACCAATAACAACTGGAACAACTAGAACAACTATAACACCTAAAACAACTAAAACAACTAAAACAACTATAACAACTTAAACACCTATAACAACAATAACACCTAAAACACCTACCGCAACTATAACACCTATAAAAAAACTAAAACTAAACAACTACAACAACTAACACAGCTAAAACAACTATAACAACTTGAACAAATAAAACACCTTAAACATCTAGAACACCTAAAAACAATTAAAACAACTACAACACCGAAAACAACCATAACACCTAAACAACTAGAACAACCATAACAAATATAACACCTTAATCAACTAAAACATTTATGACACCTAAAACAACTGAAAAAACTAAACAGCTAAAACAACTAAACAACTAAAACAACAAAAACAACTATAACAACTATAACAGCTGAAACACCCAAACAACTTTAACACCTGGAACAACTATAACACCTTACACAACTAAAACACCTAAAACAACTATAACAACTATAACAACTACAACTCATGAAACAACTATACACCTATAACAACTAAAACAACTAAAACAACTAAAACAACTAAACAACTATAACAACTATAACAACAATAACAACTAAACAACAAAAACAACTATAACAACTATAACAACTAAAACAACTAAAACAACTATAACAACTATAACAACTGAAACAACTAAAACAACTATAACAACTAGATAAACTATATCAACTAAATAACTAAAACAACTGAAACAACTAGAACAACTAAAACAACTAAAACAACGGAAACAACTAAACAACTATATCAACTAAAACAACTGAAACAACTAAAAAAACTAAAACAACTAAACAACTAAAACACATATAACAACTAAAACAACTATAACAACTAAACAACTAAAACAACTAAAACAACTATAACGACTAAAACAACTAAACAACTAAAATAACTACAACAACTAAAACAACTAAAACAACTTCAACAACTATAACAACAAAAACAACTAAAACAACTAAACAACTAAAACAAATATAACAATTAAAACAACTAAATCATCTAAAACAACTAAAGCAACTACAACAACTTTAACAACTAGAACAACTAAAACAACTATAACAACTATAACAACTATAACAACTAAAATAACTAAACAACTGAAACAACTAGAACAACAAAAACAACTAAAACAACTACAACATTTAAAACAACGAAAACAACAACAAAACAACTAAAACAACTATAACAACTATAACAACTAAAACTACTGAAACAACTCAAACAACTATAACAACTAAAACAACTAAAAAAACTAAAACAACTAAAACAATTATAACAACTATAACAACTAAAACAAATAAAACAACTAGAACAATTAAAACAACTAAAACAACTAAAACAAGTAAAACAACTAAAACACATGGAACAACTAAAACAACTACAACAACTAAAACAACTAAACCAACTAAAACAACTAAAACACCTAAAACACCTACAACAACTTGAACACCTAAAACGACTTAAACACCTAAAACACCTATAACACCTATAACAACTAAAACACATAAAACAACTACAACACATAAATTAACTAAAACAACTACAACAACTAGAACCACTAAAACAACTAAAACTTCTGAAACAACTTAACAACTAAAACACCTAAAACAACTAAACCACCTAAAACAACTAAAACACCAATAACAACTGGAACAACTAGAACAACTAGAACACCTAAAACAACTAAAACAACTAAAACAACTAAAACAACTATAACAACTTAAACACCTATAACAACAATAACACCTAAAACACCTACCGCAACTATAACACCTATAAAAAAAACTAAAACTAAACAACTACAACAACTAACACTACTAAAATAACTATAACAACTTGAACAAATAAAACACCTTAAACATCTAGAACACCTAAAAACAATTAAAACAACTACAACACCGAAAACAACTATAACACCTAAAACAACTAGAACAACCATAACAAATATAACACCTTAAACAACTAAAACATTTATGACACCTAAAACAACTGAAAAAAATAAACAACTAAAACAACTAAACAACTAAAACAGCAAAAACAACTATAACAACTATAACAACTGAAACACCCAAACAACTTTAACACCTGGAACAACTATATCACCTTACACAACTAAAACACCTAAAACAACTATAACAACTATAACAACTACAACTCATAAAACAACTATACACCTATAACAACTAAACAACTAAAACAACTAAAACAACTAAAACAACTATAACAACTATAACAACAATAACAACTAAACAACAAAAACACCTATAACAACTAGAACAACTAAAACAACTAAAACAACTAAAACAACGGAAACAACTAAACAACTATATCAACTAAAACAACTGAAACAACTAAAAAAACTAAAACAACTAAACAACTAAAACACATATAACAACTAAAACAACTAGAACAACTATAACACCTAAAACAACTAAAACAACGATGACACCAAAAACAACTAGAAAAACTAAAACAACTATAACACCTAGAACAGCTAAAACAACTATAACACCTATAACAACTATAACATATGAAACAACTAAAACACCTCGAACAACTATAACACCTAAATCAACTAAAACAACTATAACAACTGAAACACCTATAACAACAATAACACCTAGAACGCCTACCACAACTAAAACACCTATAATAACTAAAACAACTAAACAACTACAACAACTAACACAACTAAAACAACTAAAACAACTATAACAACTAAAAAAACTATAACACCTTAAACATCTAGAACACCTAAAACAACTACAGCAACTACAACACCGAAAACAACTATAACACCTAAACAACTGAAAAAATTAAACAACTAAAACAACTAAACAACTAAAACAACTAAAACAACTAAAACAACCATAACAACTGAAACACCCAAAATAACTTTAACACCAAGAACAACTATAACACCTTAAAAAACTAAAACACCTAAAACAACTATAACAACTATAACTACTACAACTCATAAAACAACTAAACACCTAAAACAACTAAAACAACTAAAACAACTAGAACAACTGTAACAACTAAAACAACAATAACAACTAAAACAACTAAAACAACTATAACAACTATAACAACTTAAACAACTAAAACAACTATAACAACTAAAACAAATAAAACAACTAAAACAAATAAAACAACTCAAACAACTAGAACAACTTTAACAACTAAATAAACTATATCAACTAGAAAAACTAAACAACTGAAACAACTAGAACAAATAAAACAACTTAAACAACTAAAACAACGCAAACAACGCAAACAACTAAACAACTAAAATCACTAAAACAACTAGAACAAATACAACAACTAAAACAACTAAAACAACTAAACAACTAAATCAACTATAACAACTAAAACAACTGAAACTACTAAAACAACTAAACAACTAAAACACATATAACAACTAAAACAACTAAAACAACTAAAACAACTAGAGCAACTATAACAACTAAAACAATTAAAACAAATATAACAACTAAAACAATTAAAACAACTATAACACTGAAACAAATATAACACCTAAACAACTAAACCAACTAAAACAACTAAAACAACTACAACAACTATAACAACAAAAAACAACTAAACAACTATAACAACGGAAACAACTATAACAACTAAAATAACTACAACAACTAAAACAACGAGAACAACAAAAACAACTAAAACAACTGAAACAACTTAAACAACTAAAACAACTAAAACAACTAAAACAACTAAACAACTATAACAACTAAAACAACTAAAAAAACTAAACAACTTAAACAACTATAACACCTATAACAACTACAACAACCAAACAACTAAAACACCTAATACAACTATAACACCTAAAACAACTATAACAACTAAAACAACTATGAACTAAAACAACCAGAACAACTAAAACAACTAAAACAACAAAACAACTAGGACATCTAAAACAACCAAAACAACCAAAAAACAACTATGACAACGCAAACAACTACAACAACTTAAACAACTAAAACAACTATAAATACTAAAACAACTAAAACACCTAAACAACTATAATACCTAAAACAACTATAAAAACTGAAACAACTATAACAACAAAAACAACTAAATCAATTAAAACAACTAAAACAACTAAACAACTAAAACAACTAAACAACTAAAATAACTAAAACAACTAGAACAACTAAACAACTAAAACAACTAAATCAACTAAAACAACTTAAATACTGAAACGACTATAACAACTAAAGAACTAAAATAACTAGAACACCTATAACAACTGAAACACCTAAAACACATGAAACACCTATAACACCTAAGACAACTATAACACATGAAACAACTACAACACATAAATTAACTAAAACAACTACAACAACTAAAACCACTAAACAACTAAAACTTCAAAACAACTAAACAACTTAAACACCTAAAACAACTAAACCACCTAAAACAACTAAAACACCTATAACAACTGAAACAACTAGAACAACTATACAACTTGCAACAACTAAAACAACTATGACACCTAAAACAACTAGAAAAACTAAAACAACTGTAGCACCTAAAACAGCAAAAACAACTATAACACCTAAAACAAATACAACACATGAAACAACTAAAACACCTCATACAACTATAACACCTAAAACAAATAGAACAACTAAAACAACTATGACAACTAAAACAACTAAAACAACTAAACAACTAAAGCAACTATAACAACTAAAACAACTTAAACAACTATTACAACTAAAACAACTAAAACAACTATAACAACTGAAACAAATATAACAACTAAACAACTAAATCAACTAAAACAACTAAAACAACTACAACAACTATAACAACAAAAAACAACTAACAACTAAAACAACTAAAACAAATATAACAACTAAAATAACTAAAACAACTGAAACAATTAGAACAACTAAAACAACTAAACAACTACAACAGCCACAACAACGATAACAACTAAAACAACTAAAACAACTAAAACAACTTAGACAACTACAACAACTAAAACAACTAAAACAACTAAACAACTATAACAACTTACAACTAAAAAACTAAAACAACCAAAACAACTATAACACCTATAGCAACTAAAACAACCAAACAACTAAAACACCTAATACAACTATAACACCTGAAACAACTTAAACAACTAAAACAACTATAACAACTAAAACAACTAGAACCACTAAAACAACTAAAACAAATAAACAACTAGGACATCTAAAACAACTAAAAAAAAAAAAAAAAAAACTAAGACAACAAAAACAACTATAACAACTATAACAACTATAACATCTATAACAACTAAAACAACCAAAACAACTAAAACAACTATAACACCTAGAACATTTGAAACACATAGAACTACTATAACAACTAGAACAACAGAAACACCTGAAACAACTATAACAACTAAAACAACTAGAACAACAGAAACAACTAAAACAATTAAAACAACTAAAACAGCTAAACAACTAAAACCACTAAAGTAACTAAAAAAACTAGAACAACTAAAACAACTGAAACAACTAAATCAACTAAAAGAACTAAAAAACTGAATTGACTAAAACAACTAAACAACTGCAATAACTAGAACACCTATAACAACTGAAACACCTAAAACACATGAAACACCTATAACATCTAAGACAACTAAAACACATGAAACAACTACAACACACAAAACAACTATAACACCTCAAAGAACAAAAACACCTACAACAGGTAGAAAAACTAAAACAACTACAACAACTAAAACACCTAAAACAACTAAACACATAGAACAACTGAAACAGCTAAACACCTACAACACCTAAAACAACTAAAACACCTTAACAACTTGAACAACTATAACAACTAAACACCTGAAACACCTACAACAACTAAACTAACTAAAACACCTAAAACAACTAAACAACTACAACAACTAGAACATTTAAATCAATTAAAACAACTAAACAACTAAAACACCTTAAACAACTGTAACACATGAAACAACTATAACACATATAAACACTAAAACACTTAGAAAAACTAAAACAACTAAAACGACTTGAACAACTAAAACACCCAATACATCTATAACACCTAAATCAACTAAAACAACTGAACAACTATAAGAACTAAAACAACTACAACAACTAAAACAACTATAACAACTAAAACAACTATAACAACTAAAACAACTAAAACAAGTAAAATAACTACAACAACTAAACAACTATAACAACTATAACAACTAAAACAGCTAAAACTATTAAAAAACTAAAACAACTAAAACAACCAAAACAAATAAAACAACTAAAACAACTAGAACAACTAGAACAACTAAAACAATTAAACAACTATAACAACTAGAACAACTAAAACAATTATAACAACTAAAACAACTATAACAACTAAAACTACTGAAACAACTCAAACAACTATAACAACTAAAACAACTAAAACAACTAAAACAACTGAAACAACTAAAACAACTAAAACAACTAAAACAACTGAAATAACTATAACACCTATAACACCTACAACAACTAAAACACCTAAAACAACTAAAACTTCAAAACAACTAAACAACTTAAACACCTAAAACAACTAAACCACCTAAAACAACTAAAACACCTATAACAACTAAAACAACTAGAACAACTATACAACTTAAAACAACTAAAACAACTATGACACCTAAAACAACTGAAAAACTAAGCAACTATAACACCTAAAACAGCACAAAAAAACTATAACACCTATAACAACTAGAACACATGAAACAACTAAAACACCTCGTACAACTATATCACCTATAACAACTAAAACAACTAAAACAACTTAAACAACTATAACAACTAAAACACCTATAACAAGTATAGCACCTAAAACGCCAAAAACACCTACCACAACTAAAACACATATAACAACTGAAGCAACTAAACAACTAAAACAACTAAAACAACTAAAACAACTATAACAACTAAAACACCCTGAACAACTTTAACACCTAGAACAACTAGAACACCTTAAACAACTTAATCAACTAAAACAACTATAACAACTAAAACAACTATAACAACTAGAACATTTAGAACAACTAAAACAACTATAACAACTAAAACAACTAAAACAACTAAAACAACTATCACAACTAAAATAACTAAAACAACTAAAACAACTTTAACAACTAAAACAACTAGAACAACTAGAAAAACTAAAACAATTATAACAACTATAACAACTAGAACAACTAAAACAATTATAACAACTAGAACAACTAAAACAACTATAACAACTAAAACAACTATAACAACTGAAACTACTGGAACAACCCAAACAACTATAACAACTAAAACAACTAAAACAACTAAAACAACTAAAACAACTACAACAATTAAAACAACTAAAACAACTAAAACAACTATAACAACTAAAACAAATATAACACCTACAACAACTAAAACAACTATGACAGCTAAAACAACTAAAAAAACTAAACAACTAAAAGGACTAAACAACTAAAACAACTAAAACAACTATAACAACTAAAACACCCTGAGCAACTTTAACACCTAGAACAACTAGAACACCTTAAACAACTTAATCAACTAAAACAACTAAAACAACTAAAACAACTATAACAACTAAAACATTTAGAACAACTAAAACAACTATAACAACTAAAACAACTAAAACAACTATAACAACTAAAATAACTAAAACAACTAAAACAACTATAACAAGAATAACAATTAAAACAACTGCAACGACTAAAAACAACTAAACAACTAAAACAACTAAAATAACTCTAACAACTAAAACAACTAGAACAACCAAAACAACTATAACAACTCTAACACCAAGAATAACTAAAACAACTAAACAACTAAAACACCTAATACAACTATAACACCTAAAACAACTAAAACAACTAAAACAACTATGACAACTAAAACGACTAGAACAACTGAAACAACTTAAACAACTTTACAACTAGGACATCTAAAACAACTAAAACAAACATAAACAACTAAGACAACGAAACAACTAAAACAACTATAACAACTATAACAAATAAAACAACTAGAACAACAAAAACAACTAAAACAATGGAAACAACTAAACAACTGAACAACCAAAACAACTATAACAACTCTAACACCAAGAATAACTAAAACAACTAAACAACTAAAACACCTAATACAACTATAACACCTAAAACAACTAAAACAACTAAAACAACTATGACAACTAAAACGACTAGAACAACTGAAACAACTTAAACAACTTTACAACTAGGACATCTAAAACAACTAAAACAAACATAAACAACTAAGACAACGAAACAACTAAAACAACTATAACAACTATAACAAATAAAACAACTAGAACAACAAAAACAACTAAAACAA
>SDVV010014742.1:0-14721 GCA_016164225.1 Gammarus roeselii
GCGCCCTGCGACTGGCGGCACCAGCATCATGAGCGCCCTGCGACTGGCGGCACCAGCATCATGAGCGCCCTGCGACTGGCGGCACGAGCACCATGAGCGCCCTGCGACTGGCGGCACCAGCATCATGAGCGCCCAGCGACTGGGGGCACCAGCATCATCAGCGCCCTACGACAGGCGGCACCAGCATCATGAGCGCATTGCGACTGGCGGCACCAGCATCATGAGCACCCTGCGACTGGCGGCACCAGCATCATGAGCGCCCTGCGACTGGCGGCACCAGCATCATGAGCGCCCTGTGACTGGCGGCCCCAGCATCATGAGCGCCCTGCGACGCTCGTCTCTAGGGTTCCTTCAACAGACAGATTCCCACACTTTCGAAATTCTTGTGAGGGAGCTGTGCCACCGCAGCTGAGGTAACTGCGCTATCGCAGCTCCGCGACTACTCATCATCAAGAATGGCATGTCGTCCCTTGGTCAAGTTTAATTGGTGGAAGTTTGCCATGACAGCATGACGACAAGAATATTGTGCCAGGTCACATAACCGCTCTCCATGTTCATGTTTTTGGCATAAGTTTTGCTTCATGTCATTGTCATTAGTCATGTTTCATGTCATTGACATGTCACGTTTCATGTCATAGACACAAGTTATGTTTCATGTCATTGACATAGGTCATGTTTCATGTCATAGACACAAGTCATGTTTCATGTCATTGACACGAGTCATGTTTCATGTCATAGACACAAGTCATGTTTCATGTCATCGACACGAGTCATGTTTCATGTCATAAACGTGAGTTATGTTTCATGACATAGACATAAGTCATGTTTCATGTCACAGACATAAGTCATGTTTCATGTCATTGACATGCGTCATGTTTCGTGTCATATACGTAAGTCATGTTTCATGTCATAGACATAAGTCATGTTTCATGTCATAAACACAAGTCATGTTTTATGTCATAGACATAAGTCATGTTTCATATCGTAGACATAAGTCTTGTTTCATGGCATAGACATAAGTCATGTTTCATGTCATAAACACAAGTCATGCATCATGTCATAAACACAAGTCATGTTTCATGTCATAAACACAAGTCATGTTTCATGTCATAGACATAAGTCATGTTTCATGTCGTAGACATAGGTCATGTCTTATGTCATAGACACAAGTCATGTTTCATGTCATAGACATAAGTCATGTTTCATGTCGTAGACATAGGTCATGTCTCATGTCATAGACATAAGTCATGTTTCATGTCATGGACAATAGTCATGCAGGGTATAATACAAATTGCATAAACACAAGCAATTAATGGAATATTCCTGGAGTTGCTGTTTGGCCCTTAAGATCGCTACCGAGGGGTCGTTGAAGTCACTGAATTGATCATTTTCACATATCACCATTCGCCATGCAGGCGCATTGACGCCACGAACGTGTAGGCCTATAACGGTCACCACTAACACTGACCGTCTTCACCACTCTATCCCGCACTTTCTTCGAGCATCGATGATGCTAGTTACACTGACCAACTTTACCACTGTATCCCGCACTATCTTGTTGCATCGATGATGATAGTAACACTGACCATCTCAACCACTCTATCCCACACTTTCCTGGGGCATCGATGATGATAGTTACACTGACCAACTTTACCCCTGTATCCCGCACTATCTTATTGCATCGATGATTATAGTATCACTGACCATCTCAACCACTCTATCCCACACTTTCCTGGGGCATCGATGATGATAGTAACACTGGCCATCTTTGCCACTCTTTCCTGCTCTTTCTTCGAGCATCTTTGATGATAGTAACACTGGCCATCTTTGCCACTCTTTCCCGCTTTTTCTTCGAGCATCTTTGATGGTAGTAACACTTGCCATCTTTGTCACTCTTTCCCGCTCTTTCTTTGAGCATCTTTGACGATAGTAACACTGGCCATCTCAACCACTCTATCCCACACTTTCCTGGGGCATCGATGATGATAGTAACACTGGCTATCTTTGTCACTCTTTCCCGCTCATTCTTCGAGCATCTTTGATGATAGTAACACTGACCATCTTAACCACTCTATCCCACACTTCCCTGGGGCATCGATGACGATAGTAACACTGACCATTTTAACACTTTATCCCACACTATCTTGTTGCATCGATGATGATAGTAACACTGACCAACTTTACCACGGTATCCCATACTATATTGTTGCATCGATGATGATCGTAACACTGACCTACCATCTTTACCACTCTATCTCACACTTTCTTAGAGCATCGATGATGATAGTAACACTGACCAACCAACTTTACCACACTATCTCACACCATCTTGGAGCTTCGATGATGATAGTCACACTGACCATCTTTACCCCTCTATCCCATGCTATCTTGCAGCATGAATGATGATTGTCAACATCAGTGCCAGACAGCTTTAAGATCCGTATCATATTGTAAGGCTTGTTTGTCACGAGAAGAGAATGATCTGCTCGGCTTTATATCACATTTATTATTAACTGTTGTTTGAGGGATAAAAGAATTGGCCTACAATTGATCACTCTATAATTCTCACTTCAGTTGATGTCAGGAAATCAATCCAGACACGGAGCAGTCTTGCATGGGTAGATGATTTTAATCACCCTTATAAGCTGTAATTCAATGGATATTCTAGATACGAATAGATGCTCACTGCCGCTAAACTTGTACATTTTGTTACCTGATTCATATTGGTCAAGATGCTATGCATATCAACATTATTATCTACATACATATGCACGCTTCTATGATGTCTTTCGTGAACCTGAATAAGTCGACTGTTAATAGTGATTAGTTTTTCAGGGGAAAATTCCCTTAATGAATTGACCAAATGAATCTATTATAATTACTTCCAGTCTATACACAGATATATATTAAGGATGGACTTTGGTTGGCCAACCATAATCGTCCCTTAGTTTTTGCGACAGGGTAACTGCTTTTGGGACGCAGTAACCAGAGTACAACAGCCTGGTGTGTAGGTCAAAATGTGGCCCGGAAAACAAGAAGAGTAAGAAGGGCTTCTCATATGAGCCAAATATAGGCCTCGGATCCATCTTGTAATGCACCGTCTCCGATAAGACGCTTGAGTAAGCGAAAAGACCATCAGCTGGAGTCTTAGCCAACAATCGTCTTGATAAGATACCTGCCCTATTTGGTCTAGGGCGATACCTCAACTAAGCTCAGGGTACGAGGCTGTCGCTGGCCATCAAAGACCATTGTTGTTGCTAGATTGGTGTTCATGTCTATCTGTATACGATTGGTGTTTCCCACCCATCTTTATGGCCGTAATTTTTATGATGACGGGAATATAATCAATTTCATAATGAACTAGAATTGTTTGGCAATCGCGGTACAAAATATATGTGTCGAATTGATTTAGAAAGTTGTTTAATCACATGTAAAATATCATTCGCGGAACTGCTATTTGTCAGAAGTCAAGAATGCAGCGGTCGTGTTCTAGTGATGATCGCTTGCAGCCGCCTCTATCGTCGAATAAATGTGGGCGTGCATTTGTGTGCTCCAGTTGAATGCTTGCCAGCCGTGCACGCAAGAACTGCTCTGCTTATGGGGCCTGGTATCAGCTAAGCGCGTCAGACGGCGGTGCGACACGGCAACACCATTAGCGATTGCCGCTGCGGGCACCCGCGAGAGGGCGGGGCTTGCAGTGGGCGGCAGGCGGGGCCATAATCACCGGACACCAGCGCGTTAGCATGGAGACATTTTTTTTACTGATTGGTGTGAATTGTATACTTTATTTCATCAATAAACCGGGTAATTATTCCGTCATTAAATAGTTGAGCTGCAGGGAACGTAAGTAAAAGTATACGTAAATGTTTAACCATTTGACATTTTAGTGAAAAGAAAATGCAGTTATAAATATAGTGTCATCATCAGTAAAAGATCCCAAGTTAATGTCTCAAAAGTGATGTTTTTTCTTTTCACTGCAGCAAAACCACCTAATATATGAAATGTTTGAAATAATAATGAGTGTTGGTGCATGATTGATCACCTTAAACATATATTGCGAATATTTATTGTTCCTCGAAGGAAAGTTCAAACTCAACTTAGATCAGATTATCCACAGCTTCCCTTGATACGGACCTCCTGCATGACGTCACTAAGGTAGATTCAGGCCTCAACCAATATGGCGCCCATCGACAGGGCTCAGCATACCGGCAAGAAACTATAGCCGTGCAAACATCCTCACTGGAGCCATTTAAGTAGATGATCTGAACCGCTTATGGACGGAGGGTGAGGTGACAAATAAAGACTATTGGATGTGTGAGCGCAGAAGCGCTTAGGGACGGAGGGTGAGGTGACAAATAAATACTATTGGATGTGTGAACGCTGAATTGCTTAGGGACGGAGGGTGAAGTGACAAGTAGAGACTATTGGATGTGGGAACGCTGAACCGCTTATGGACGAAGGGTGAAGTGACAAGTAGAGATTATTGGATGTGTGATGGCTGAACCGCTTAGGGACGGAGGGTGAAGTGACAAGTAGAGACTAGTGGATGTTTGAACGCAGAAGCGCTTAGGGACGGAGGGTGAGGTGATAAATAGAGACTATTGGATGTGTGAACGCTGAACCGCTTAGGGACGGAGGGTGAAGTGACAAGTAGAGACTATTGGATGTGTGAACGCTGAACCGCTTATGGACGAAGGGTGAAGTGACAAGTAGAGGCTATTGGATGTGTGAACGCTGAACCGCTTAGGGACGGAGGGTGAAGTGACAAGTAGACGATTGGATGTGTGAACGCAGCCTTTTGAAAAGGATTGTACTAATACAGCAAGTTTGTGTTAGGAAGTTAAGGAAATTTATATTTCCTGCTAGAATGAGACCCAACGTGGTAATCGCCTATGAATATTAATGATAGCCATCAGTAGATAGTATTCCATCAAGGCGGCCCAGCGAAAAAATACCACCAAGACGGCCCAGCGAAAAAATATCTACAAGACGGCCCAGCAAAAAATTAGGTGCGAGACGGCCAGGTGGGTGACTCGGGTATGAGCGATGTTGATTGTTGATGGTTTGCATATAGGTGTAGTAAAGGGTAAGTATTATTGTATGAATTAATGTTAGAGTTTATTGAATTGGCCTATCCGCCATAAATGTTGACCTGCTACATAGTAGGTTGCTGTATGTGTAGGATTTAATTCTTTTTAATATTATTGGGTATTATAGTATTTAATCGATCTGGCTGTATGAGTAGGATATAAATATTTTAATAATAGTATAGGGTGTTATTTAGTGGCATTTATAGCGTTGTGATAGGATTTCAATGGGTATTTATTGCAAGTCTTTGCTCGACCTATAACATATTTAGGGTGTTATTTAGTGGCACTTATAGCGTTGTGATAGGATTTCAACTGGTTGATGCTTTCATTGCTCGATCATTATCTAATTTAGGGGTGATGACCTATTATATATAAGGTATTTATAATAATGCGGTATTATGTAGGTTCTTTGTAATCAAAGAGCAAAAAAGCTATAGTATTGAAAATCATGAAACTTCATCCTCAACTACGCTATCTGAATTAACGAAAATAAGAGTTCAATTTGAATTCGTCGCAACTCATCTCTAGGGGCCGCCGGTTTGGATTACATGGAGCGAAATATTATTTACAATAGTATCATCAGTGCACATACAGAAAATGTCTATTTGATAAAATAATCACGATTACATAGCGTTGGGAAGACCAGTGACACGCGGGGTGGAAAAATAAGAAATACATGGGGTGGATAAATAACAAAATACATGAGTGTGGAAAATAACAAGTACATGGGGAAGAAAATCACACATGCACGTGGTTAGAGTCCAGAGAACATGGGGTTGGAACATCGAAATGTGCTAACATATTGTAATGAGAAGTCTTCTTCATTGTACGATGACAAAGGTGTAGATGGACGACATGAATTATACAAAAAAAAATCATCGTACGATGACAAAGGTGTGGATGGACGACAGGAATTATACAGAAAATATGAATACAACATGCGTTTGGGAAATCGAAAAACGCTAACATATTGTAAAGATGGGTCAAAACGTTTATATGAATAATCAAGGACATAAGTTGTACAAAAAAAAACATAAAATACATACCAAACAACTGAATATACAATATACACTCTTCATGACCGCTAGGAAATGATTAAATGATTGACAATCAGAATATTACACTACTGGAGTAGACAAGTCAGATGAATATACTTGTGTTATAGAAGACAAAGCAAAATATTAGCTTATAAGGCAATGATTGTATCATCAAAAATAATACGGTAATTGTAAGATATAATTATATGAATTATATTTAAAATGAGTCAACCTTTGTCAAAGTTGGAAGCTGCCTATCGTTCCTCGAAAAGACTGAGCTCGTATTTTAGTTATGTTAAAACGATTGAAACATTCGAAACATAGAAATATATAAAACGCTAGTTAACACTTATGGTAATTGGCAGAGACAATTGTGATCGGTAGCAACGTAGAAAACAGATGTATCGTCAGAGTAAAAACGATTAGATGGTGTCTCAGTGTTGAGAGTTATGGTGGTGGTGTTTTCGAACATGCTGAAGAACAGAATGCATTTTCTGGTTACTTATATTATTTGTTAAACTTGTTTGTGGGCATAGTTACGGTTTTGAATTGATCGGTCAATAGATGTTCATTAAGCCCATTTTTGAAGAACGTGTTGGATTTAAGATTCTTGAGGCTTGTTGGGAGGTTGTTCCAGGATTTTGGTCCATGATCGAAAAGCTCTACAGGCAGTTTCTGTTTTCCTGTGTTCAACGTGCAGGGTATCATTATTTCTTGTGAATCGATTGTTCTTTTCATCTCGAGAATACATGTACCTTTGGCTGCCGGGTGAATGTTTTTCTAGAAGATCTTCATGAATTCTGATCGACTCATAGAGTGCCAGTTTGTTGGCGTCATTGAGCCACTATAATTTTTCGAGGAGAGGACTTACGTGGTCTCGTTTTCTGCGGTTACCATCCCATATTATTCTTGCTGCAAAGTTTATACAACGTTGCACTTTTTCTTTTTGAGTTTTGTTGCATTTCCCCCAAATTGAAAGACAGAAGTTGATGTGAGAAAATACTAAAGCGTGGACAATCAGTAATCTTGATTTGAAATCCAATTCTTTTTTTGTGGAGTTTAGAAACAAAAGTGTTCCATTAGACTTTGAACACCAAGTAGTTACGTGGTATTTGAAAGAAAGATTGGGGTTAAACCATACTCCCGGACTTATTACTTTATCTTCAACAGGAATGTTAGATTTGCCTATCCTGATAGAGAAATTCATTGGAACTGGTTTTCTTTTCGAGTTCGAGACGAACAAGATGCAGTTTGTTTTTTCAGAGTTGAGCTTGAATCTATTTTCATCATACCAAGAATTCAGATTACTTACGGCTGTCTCAGCGTCGTCTTTCAGCGCATGCAGATCTAACGGATTTCGGGAAAGCAATGTTTGAACATCATCGGCGTACATTACAATTTTCGCTTGATTTTTTGGTAATTTACAAAAAAAAACAGGAACAACAAAAGGCTAAGTATCGAACCTTGAGGGACCCCAAAGACAACTGTGGTGGAATTTGACATAGTTGCGTTATCGATTCATCAGATAACTTTCGAACCAAGTAGTCTATTCAGATGTTGCAGAGCTTGCCAAACAGAATTGTATGGCTTACACTGTCGAATGCTTTCGATAATTCTAGCAATACCAGCAGAGATATCTGCCCCTCATCAAAGTTTTTGTAAAGATCTTCAGTGATGTTCAAAAGTGCGTCTTCTGTTGACAATTTTCGCCGATAAGCATACTGGCAGTCATTGCACAGCTTGTTTGATTCGAGGTAATCAATCATTTGGATAGATATTATTTTTCTAGAATCTTGGATAGGACAGACAGAAGACTGATCTGTCTAAAGTTGGATGGTTCGTTCTTGTCTCCAGATTTATGAATTGCTTTTATGATTACATGCTTCCAGATCTCTGGAAAAGTTTCACTCGCTATGGAGGTGGTAATAACTGTGTTGAAATCAGGTAACTATTAGGCTGTCCATCAGATATTGTAGGGCTAAGCCATCTATTCCTGTAGAATTTGTGTTCTTCAAGGTAAATACAGCTCATTCTACTTTGTGTTGCGATACTTGCTTTGGTTTCCGTTTGACGTTCGCTTCTTGGTCGCTGTCTTCATCGAAAGCTTTAGGACTCCATGTATCTGTTGCATCGCCCTGTAATCCTTGATAAGCTTCCTGGGCTAGACTACCTCTTCAAAAACCTTTTCCCAACTCCAGCGAAGTAGTTGTTACACTTCTCTGAAGCTGCTTGAGGATTCGGATAAGTAGGCGAGGTGATATTTTTTTGTAGGGAACAATTATTTTCAGCACATTCCACGTTTCTTTTTGATCGTTTTTGCATTGTTCTAGTTCCTCGTGATGGTATTAAATTTTTGCCCTCCTGACTTCTCGTTTGACTCTTCTATTTTGAATTCGAAAAATTCTAACCGTGATGCTCTGCGTTGAGATATTTTTGAAGTGCAATTTCGTTTCGCATTTTTCTTGTAATCCATTTAAGTGGCATGCTTTTCATTGTTTTAGTTTCCGTTGGCGCCACAGCGTTCAGACATGTGAGAAGATAGTCTGTGAGTATTTGGCTTGCTCTATGACGTTATTTGTGCAATGTATCGGATCTGTCATCGTGGCGTTTGCCAATAGTTGTGTTCTGAAATTATCCGCGGTGTAATTTCTTTTTGTATGACAGGGTATTTTGTATACTTGTTTCTTCTCCTTTTTTATGTTAATGGTGCAGTTTATTTTATGGTGGTCCGAGAAGGAGTTGGGCTCCACGTCTGTGGTAACAATGGAAGACGGATTGTTACTCATGAGCAGATGTAGTACAGTTTGGGATTCGGGAGTAATTCTTGTTGCACTTTTTATGAGCTGATGCAGCCCGAACCTGTCTAAAATCGGCACTATTTTGTTGGATTTCAATTGATCATCATTGAAATCTCCCAAAATGTACAGCGTCTTTCCTAAGCTGATAACTTCTCGAAATCTTTCTTCGATGTATTGAAAAGACTGTACTCTTGCTTTGAGTAGTCTGTAAAGAGAACCAACGACAAACGATCTGTTTTTTTCGTACCTGGATGTTCACCCAAAAGTCATCATCTTCATTGCTGTCGTTAAGCATTACTTGAGAAGAGATATATTCTTCTCGCACATAAATCACAGTTCCACCTCCTTTTCTTTCTCTATTCTAAACACATTGAAGCCGTCAATCTTGATGAAGGCATTGTTAATGTCGGATTCCAACCAGGTTCAGTGAGACATAGAATGTCAATTGAGTCCTCCTTCATCATCATTTTGATGTGATCCATCTTAGTTCCTAAGCTTTTAACGTTTATATGTTTAATCACGATATTATTAAGGTTCTGATGGGTATTTATAGACATGGATGTTGAGGGGTGGTTGCTGCTCCCAGCTTGAACAGCTTGTGCCTTTAGTAATTTGTTTTTACTTACAGGGCAGTTGGTGTCACTTAGGGGTGATTGCAGAGGCATCTCTTCATCGAATTTGGATGTATCATTGTTGTGTTGCAAAGGAGAATACCTATTGGAACACTGCACATTTGTTTCCACCTGCTTGTTTCGCTTCGCTACACTATTTTGTTGTTCGAAATGCGGCTTCAGAGGGTGGGTTGGTGCAAGACTTCTATAGTGGTCCTTTTTTCTTGGCTACAAATATTGAGTATTGAACAGCTTCATCCCTCTTAAAGCTGGTTGGATTCGTTACAGTTTTTGTTACGTTGTCCGGGCTTGTTTCATCTGAAATTATGATTTGTATTTTGAGTGCGGTGCTGAGAGTTGCAGGGACTAGATCGCCAAAACTGCTATTGTACTCCTTGTTATCAAAATATGTTTCTATCTCGAAGAGGAACCTATCATCTCTTTTATACTCAGTAAAGGCTTCGTAATCTTCTATATAATTGAAAGATTCCTTCATTGCTCTAGTTTTTATCACATTTGAGATGTTTACATCGTTGAGTCCTATTTGTTTTACTAAAGATCCTTTCACCCCGTGCACATACAATGTCCGTCTGCTAGTGTCGATTGTCTCTTTAATTTTAAAACATTAAGAATGGTGTCGATGTTGGTGTTCCGGGGGAATTGTTGCAAATTTTCCGTCACGTGCATTGGCATTCGTTCATTCGGCTCATTGTTTCTTGTATCTGCAACGCCACCCTCATTTAGATTTTTAATATGCTCTTCATTAACGCTCTTACTGACGTCTTCTAAGAATCTGGTTGCTAATTCTCGAGTACCATGTTTTGTATAGTTGGGATATCCTTGCGTTTGGTTCTGTTTTTTGTTATTGAGAGTGGGTTGGAACAGTGGAAACCGAACAGAACCAGGGGAAAGAAATTTAGATCTGTGGTTGAAGAGAGGCATGGCTCAGGATGGCTGAAGCGAGCTAGAGGAAGGAATGGATAGAGGAGGGTAATATAAGGGAGGGATTAGCGGGATAGGTGGAGGGAGTATTATATGGAAGGGATTGGCGGGATAGGTAGAGTTGGAGTTAGGGCTGAGGTTAGGGAATGGTAGCGAAAGTGGGTGCTCGAGGGAGAAATGGGTGGAGGGGGATAATATATGGGAGGGATTAGCGGAATAGGTAGAGCCAGAGTTTAGGCTGAGGTTAGATGATGGTAGTACAAGGAGGGGATTGGGGCTGTGCAGCTAGCATAGTTAGAAGAATTTGCGTGAGTAGTGTAGATGGGAGGAGGGAGGTAGGAGAAGAAATAAGGAGGCGCTGATGGCACGCTGTTGCTGCGAGTGAGGTGAAAAGGCGTTGCATGGGAGCTGATTGTGTAGGGATGATAAGGAGTCACGGATTGGTGATTTTTAGTTTGAATTTTAGTTTGGGGGTGACGAAAGGGCGCTAGGATGTCAGTTGTGTGCGAGTATATGTCCTTTGCTGACGTGTGATGGGGTGATGATACGAGACGATGGCCATGTGTTGGAGGGAAGTAGAAGGAGGGAAGAGACCAGAGTAATGATTGCTTGCTTCTAACATTGTTATAGTTATGGGATGGCCATACCTCAACTCTCTGAGGAACGTAACGTGCTACCGTGTTGAAGAATTGGATAATTTCACGATTGTTTAGACTAGTACTCTCCAAATGAAACAATCGATTGTTGGGGGCGCCAGTGAATTCGGCTCTTTGTTTGCCTGTTGGGATAACTTCGAGCCTCAAGGAGTGGCATAGACTCATGAAACGGCGCCTCTGTTCCATTGTTTTCAGATTGAGGGGTTCTGCCATGTACATCTTAGCATTTTGGTTTTTCGTTAAAAAAATTGTGGTTATTTCTACTACTACTTCATTTTCGACGTAGTCCGTGAGCACAATATTGTAATTTTTGAATGGATTTGCGTTTTCGATGATTTTAGACAGAGCACCATAATCGTTAATATTCAACTTTTCAAAAGTGCATTCATCTGAAAGGTCGAACGTTAGCACATTTGTCATGAGGATATCACCAATGAGTATTGTCTTAGGGGTCTTGGTATTTTCTGTTGTTTTGCTGGTGCCTGATGCCTCACAGTGAGCCGGTTTTGCTGTTGTGTATTTTTCTGTTGAGGTGACGATTAGAGGCTCTTTTTCGGAGGGAGATGTAGGGGTTATGGACTCAGTTTTAGAGGTACAAGGGGTGGGAGATGGAGAGTTCAGCAACGTTGGGTGAGTATCTACCACCAAATGAGCAACCCTGTGGAGAGGGTTGGCTTCTTCTTATCGCGTTTTGAGGCATTTGCGCTGGCAATGCGGCAGCTTTATGTTTATAGACTTGCTAGTTCTGGTGCATTTTGGGCTTATGCATGATATGCAGTCACTGTTTTTCTTGGCACATGCGCATTTGTGTCACGTCCAATGTAACACATGCAGCAGGATTTGCTTTTGTTGGCGGTGTGGCTATGGAGTGACACGTCTTTAATTCAAGGTTAAATACCTGTGAAGTGGACTATTTAGACTAGAGGGTTTGTTGTTGGAGGGTATTAGAGAGCGCCTTACTGTAGCTTATCATTTTAGGACTCTGCGACGACAAGTGCATCGCTAGCACGGTGGTAGACCTCTATCGATCACTGTCATTAACTCAGACGTTTATCTCGAGACCCGTCTCCACTCGAGACCGCCCTCTAATCTCGAGATTTCATCTCTACATGTCAATTTATGAATCATCAATCACTCGAAATCTATACTCGGTGGCACGTTTGATGTATAGTATATACCGACTTTCTGTTTGGAACCGATGAGATATATATGTATGTATCTACGATACCTTAGATAACCAAACGCAATTTCAATTGCATGGTATCTATCGTATTTTTAATGCAAGGCAGGAGGCGGTGTATTGCAATTCATTGCAGGTCATGTTGCATAACTGCAATTCATTGCTAGTCATTTGATATAAATTCAAGATATTGCAAATATGCAGTTATAAGTTATATTTTATTGATAATAGATTTATAAAATATTTATTAGGGAATTACATGGGTTTACCATTTATACGAGAACATAACTATTCACTCCGAAAGTCGATAGCAGCAACTGTACGAGACGTAAGTAAAGTCTCCGACTGTCCCTCTGGTCTTATCTTGGTGGTCTCTTTTACGGTGATAACCATTATTACTCGGTTAGAGGTGTCGGATCGTCAAGCAACGATGATCACATATTTTATACGGTCGTTTGATTTATATTTAGATCATTTTTCATTTTATTTGTTGTGTATATTTTAGTATTTATATATGTTTCTCTACTAATGATTGCTGTAGTGGGTATTCGTAACCACTTGCTGTTCTATTCATTATCGCAAGTTTGAGCGGTGATAATTCCGACTGGGTATCAGTACATACCCCAAATCGGACCAATTACCAAGTAAAATGTATCTTGATCATGTAATTAGTGCGCTTTCACCAGGAATGTCGGGCTCTACATAGCGCAGTAAAGTGATGATATATAGCTAGGATAAATAGAGATGAGTGGCTTGGTGCGTATAGGAGTGTTTAGTTGTTACATTGTGTATTTATTTTTGGGTCTTGATTATTTACAGATGACAAGTGATACTGATTCATATGAACAAATCTACCCGGTATTGCAGACATCTGTTCATATCTTGCAATTATGACTGCAGTATGGTGATGTTTTTCCTATATCCAGAAAATGTTTGGAAAGTAAGACGTGGGGGGCGGAACTATTGATTGGGTAGTTAGAGTGGAGAGAGGCCTTTGTTGTAGAAAATTTACCAGAGATGTATGATTGATCAACAAAATTGTACGAAATTTTATATTCTATATAGTGTTAATGTAGAAGTACTCCCCAAAATTTATCATAGGTCTCTGGTATATATCAGTCGCACGTTTTGCTGGCTTTTCCTTCTTGTTTATTAATTGGTATTTGCATGTATATACTTAGAGTTAGCGTACGATTTTGATTGTAGTGTTGATGTATTGACTATTTCGTTAGCCGGTCCCGTTCCATGTCGGTAGGCATGTTAACAAGCCGTTTATTGTCGATATGCCTGTCAGCTATCCTGTTTTTTATCAGTATGTACTTTTATGTGTTACTCGCAATTATTATCTCCCATGTAGATTCTATTTTTTTTGCAAGATTATACAAATTTGTGAGTTATGTATTTTAAGGATGTTTAGTATTTAGGGTTACATAGGAATTGAATGTGGTTACCTGCATTATATTTTTACAGGGACAATTCTGCATATTTTTTATCACAGTCATAGTGACTTAGCATGGTCTAGGAATTTGTTATAGATTTGAATGGATACCGTAGTATTATTACTTTATTATGCATGAACTCAGAGTTTGTTTTAAATGTCAGATATTTTTCGGTATTGCTGTAATGTTAGTATACGATTTTTACTCATGAACCAGATCACTTGTGATATCTGTGTACGTTATATCATCTGGGCTGTGGTAGGATACGCCGTATATCATAGTTAACCAATGTCGGTTAGGGTAGAGTAGAGAATCTTATTGAGCTACTTAATGGTTGATGTAGTATGATTTGAACGGTTATCATATAAATATAACTGTAGTAGGTATAAATTCGCATAATTTCTTGTAATGTTGGGTATAAAATACGCTTAATAGGATATAGTGGTACAAGATATTGGTAGATTTTTACCTCTCGACATTGGATTTGGGTCCTGTTCCACGTTGTCTTGGAGAACTAGTCTACCGGATTTGTGTAGAGTGTTAGTGTTAGAATACTCCATTAGTTTAATGTAGATTTCAATTAATTTATTCGCTCGCATGTCTTTACTAGATGCTTATTCCCACATGTCTTACATTTATAAGTATTTGTTAACCGTTTGCAGTTTGTACTGTTGGAAATTATTGATAAATTCAGGCTTTTTGTGAGATTTCGCTCCAATTCGGAACATCTGACTTATTCGAGCATTCTATATATCCACTCTAGCATTTTCACTATAGGTTTGTGATGTAGAGGCCGTAAACCTAAGCCACCCTAACCAAACCTAACCTTATCTAATCAAAAATTATGTATATTTTTTCCTGTTATCATACATATGTTAGGTATTTATTAATTGATTTAGGATTTATTCATATCAAACCTCTCTACCTAGCTCTATAGTTTTACCAATCTTCAGCAGATTATTTATTTT
>SDVV010014743.1:0-14720 GCA_016164225.1 Gammarus roeselii
ATGTATTTATTCAAAGGTCTCTAATGCTTTGGCAATAACGTTTAACAAGAAGATGGTTTTCATGACTGGAATATTCCATCACGTTCAGCTAAGATAACGGCAGAACATTTGTGGAATCCTCTGATGATGTTGTTTGCCTGTTTGACCGATACAAAAGATTCTCACACGAATGTTATTATATCAGATCGGACGACTATTTTTGATCTGAACTTTCTTAGGTCATTGTAGACATTATGGGTTGTATTTTCTTGAGCCCAGTTGATTTTGAGAACATTCGGAATCACGGAATGTGTTTTTTGTCCCGGAATATCGCACAATAATATTTGTTGTGTTATTGAATTACACATAACGACTCTCCTGGTAATATGTTGAAGCCGACCTATGTCCTAATGTTGCAAAGGAAGAAACTAATCTGCTGTGATGTGGTGAGAAGCTGATATGCAGTTCATAACACCAAACAGAATTTGCCCGTAATTCTTTAAAGGTTTATAAAGTATTCATATATGATCACACTAAAGCAATGGCACGACATTTGATTATTTTTTCAAACATTATATATCTCGATGTAGTCAAGCTGTTTGGCTATATACTGTTACTGTGTAGTGTGCCAGTCTCTTCCATGGAAGTAGTCATAGTGCTTGCGCTCGGGCAGCTTACAACTATTCAGACCATTCGTAGAGTGGCATTAAGTGGAAAAGTTCAAGCTAGGGGCAATAAAAGCCGGCTGAGCGTATGAAGCCATCACATTGCTCAAAGCCGGCTGAGCGTATGAAGCCATCACATTACTCAAAGCCGGCTTAGCGGATGAAGCCATCATATTGCTCAAAGCCGGCTGAGCGGATGAAGCCATCACATTGCTCAAAGCCGGCTGAGCGGATGAAGCCATAACATTGCTCAAAGCCGGCTGAGCGGATGAAGTCATCACATTGCTTAAAGCCGTCTGAGCGGATGAAGCCATCACATTGCTCAAAGACGCAGGCAGTTTTTGAGAGGACCAGCTTCAAGCTAGAATCTCTTGCATTGGTTCGGTTCTCAGTTCTGAAATAAATATTACTGATATTTTTAATTACAACTGTTGTTAGTATTCATACACAAACGTGGTGGTGAACATGTCATCCACACCACACCTACGTATGGTGCTTCTCGCTTTCTAAGCTGAACATAGAGTAAGTACACGACGCTTTTTGGAACATGATACATACAAAGAGTCATCAACGATAATTAAATGTATACATTTAATACGTACTTGATCTTGATTACATATGTACAATGTTATGATCAGACATATAACTAATATAAGGAAACATGATACAATTCAAAATTGGGATCAGCAACCCAAAACAATGAGAAACATTGGATGTTTGGGAACATATATGTTATGATCTATTTGAGTAAAACAGCCAATTCAATTCCCCTAATCCGGGCATATTTTAAATTTGGCTTTCCGGAGAGCTACATTTTCTATCCCTATCGGGATGATGTGAGGAGTTATTTCTAGTCGTTCCGAGAGGATATTTTTTACCACATGCAAAGCGACGATTCTAAAACAAACAGTTTTACCTGAATGAGTTACACGGTAAATGATCAGATTCATCAAATTTGAAAAGTACTGCTTTGATGAAACGGAATATTGAAAACTAACAGAATCGGGATGGGAAATGTGAGGACGCAATAAATGAAAGAAATATTTCAGAGAACTGATATCATCTACTGGATGATCACTCCTGAAAAAATATTCTCCAAAATTACAATGCATGAAATTGCCTGTCTGCACATAGAATACACACCCGGCCATGAACACTGTGGTAAAAAATATGTTACAGCTATGTTGTCATCCCTGTTCATACAATGTATACATACAAAGTGCGTACCCACCAGGTGGGGCATGTGTGAACGGAATTGGGGATTTTACCGGCCCATGGAAGTAGTCTCGCATAAATCACATTGTCTCGCTAGATCTATCGAGCTACAGTTCAATCGTAAAGCCAATATTAGCAAATGATGAATAAAGGAAGAAAATGTAATCAGCGAGTGATATCACAAAAACATACGCGTATTGCTTTCCCACAATTAAACACGTCATGTGAATTCGTCTTAAGCCTAAAATAGGATTGTTGCATAAGTGTTAGCACCAATTACCTCCATAATATTTGAATGGATGCAGTAGATTCTTCTTCAATTATAATTAGTTAGTTAGTTAGTAGTTGTGCATTGGCTCTTTAGCTACCAATGAATCTTGTTTTCAAAAAAGGTTATTGCATGAACATACCTCATTAGAGGACCACCCATGCGACCTAATAATAAAAAAAAAGATATTTGTTTCTAGAGTTTATTGAAATTTATTTATCCCAATTTCCCTTTTTTGGGCGGGATCACAGAATCATTTTCCTTGGCATGCCGCTTCTCATCATAAACTACGAGTTATTTTAAATGATGACTGTTTCTATAATATAACTGAATTGGCCATTAAACCTTCCCGAGTTTAATCGGCCATTTATGAATAAAGTGGTGATTGCAGTTGAGAGACAAATTGTCTCGTTCAAGTGAAGTTTGGGTAGCATGTCCTTGTAGTCTGTTCCAATAAAATAAAATAATTCAAACCCGAACGTCATAAAGAAATTAAACTCGTAGCACTCAATGATTTAGATCATTTTTTAGACTACCTGAGTGCTGATTAATCCTTAAAATAACGTTTGTGATTGGGTCTCTATCTATATTGTCTGCTCAATTTTGACATGATAGCTGAACTAAGCGACAAAAAAGATTCAATCCATTTTCTATGTTGGCAATTCGTGGGCTACAATCGTTTCTTGAACTACCGACGTTACCGCTTCTGTCTCAACATATAACTAACCAATTTGCTCCTGTGGTCGGTAGATCACTACTTATGCCTCTCAACATGTTTAGCGAGCCTTGACCTAAGCGCCTCATTCGTCCCTACAAAAATCCTCCCGACCAAATTATAGGGAGAATTGCGCAATGAAATGACTATGTCTTATACCGGACGTGTTTTATTTATTTTCAATTCAACCAAGACTTGCATATCAAAAGTTAACCTAACATAGAACATGCAAACATAGCAGGATCAAACCTAACCTATATAACTTCGCAGCTCCATGATTCGACGTTCAATGTTTCGATTTTTTTAGTTTAGGACGTGTTGAGAGTTGCACGTACAGCTGCTCCGCTGGTTAGGAACACTTGCAACTGCTCCGCGGGTTGAAAACACGTGCAACTGCTCCGCGGGTTGTAAACACGTGCAACTGCTCCGCGGGTTGGAAACACGTGCAACTGCTCCGCGGGTTGGAAACACGTGCAACTGCTCCGCTTGTTAGGAACACTAGCAACTGCTTCGCGGGTTGGAAACACGTGCCACTGCTCCGTTGGTTAGGAACACTTGCAACTGCTCCGCGGGTTGGAAACACGTGCAACTGCTCCGCTGGTTAGGAATACTTGCAACTGCTCCGTGGGTTGAAAACAAGTGCAACTGCTCCGCGGGTTGGAAACACGTGCAACTGCTCCACGGGTTGGAAACACGTGCAACTGCTCCATGGGTTGGAAACACGTAAAACGTCCCCGCTGATCAGAAACACGCTCTATCAAGATAGTTTAGGTTAGGAAAGGCAAGTTGGTTCGGTTAAATAAAAATTGAGTGTCGAAATCTTGAGCTTTGAACTCGCAACTCAACGTACACACAGAAGCGCATTATTCTAGATGGAGTTTTATTGCATTTGCAATATTGAACACGGTACATTGGTACGGCGTTAACACTAAGGGCGCCGAGCTAATGTCGCTCACGATAAATGGATCGCTAATTGATGAGTGAAGAAGCAATTGTTTGTGAGCTCGGTATCTGCAAATAGCTGTGATCGTTCAAAAATATTGCCCTTATATAAGTTGAGGAAAGGAACTAATTTACACTATGCATGCAGCCTTCACGGCTGTTAGCTTGTTATCAGATAAAGATAAGTGTGTCAACCGTGTATATTTTCATCCGTGCTCTTTTATACAAGGATATGGTTTTGATCGTTAATTGCACTAGAAGACAACACCCTGTTGTGAGGGGCACTCTTTACAGACTCCAATCATGTTACTCACATTCATCCGAGATTATTTGTTCAAAATCCGTAAATTTTACAAATTAATCCCGCAAATGACCGAGGAGCGATCTCATATAATTTGTTTTGACATCTTTTTATCCTCATCCCAGCAAAAAGAGAATTGAGCCGGAGGTTCAAATTGTATTGTTTTCAGATGAGCAACACCACAGAACAGATGTTGGACTACAGGACGATTTGTCACGAATATGATGGCTGGATCTGGCAGGTCGGTCAGTTCTACTATATACTCAAATTCATCGATCTTGAGGTGTCGGTGGATGTTCCTGAGGCACAGAATGAGTAATAACAATACAAAAAAACAAGCCTTACATGAGGGCGCTTTGAGCGATCAGGTTCAGACACAAGGGTGATTTTCCATTTACATTTTTAATAAAAAAAAACATCTGCCTAAGAATAAAGTAGGCTAAATTGATTCAGGGAGTGTGTGTGGGAACCACGATTCTGATGCTGATTATGTCATTACAGTGCGAAGAAACCAGTTGGTCGGGTGGTTGAATTGCTTTTTAAATGCCAATACCGCAATGTTGTGCCCGGGCAATATCAGAATAACTTTGATTAAACACTGCGAGTTTGTCACACATTGTACCTTTGGATCACATTGTCTGGAAGTAGTTTCAAATATACGAGTGTGAAGTAATCTGGACACATTCAGCCTCATTCGAGCTCATCGTTATAAAAATCTACATTTCTCTTCTATTCATGCGAGAGAGTAAGGTGGGGAGGTTCGTGGCAAATCGATGTTTTCTGTTAACGTGTTTCCACGCTTCAGATGGAGCCGACGGCCCGCCATTGCACACGTTTATACTATTCTGCACCATTGCACGTAAATAAATTGCGGCTAGTTTCTGTCATTATACTCTTCGTTTTTCATTTAGTGTTTTAGTTGAAAAAGGGACTTACGGATTTCTACGTTTCAAAGGGGGCCAACGACCTCTCAGCACAATAGTTGATACTGTTCTGCATCCTGATATGCATACCTGATGCATACCTCACATGCTGAAAATTGAATATATACCTTGTCTCAATAGCACCAGTTTCTGCTGCCTAGTTGTTGAATCAATTGTCGACGGGATATATTCTCCATGGGGCCATCTAAAGAAACGAAGTGAATTGCGGCACACAGTAAATAGGTCTTCAATAATTGCATTCAGTTTGGGCTATGATTATTTGTGATCAAATAGAGACTAAATGGTTTTCAAATCATGACTCATCAAAATTCCGTCGAAATATAAATCAGCAGCCTAAATTGGAGGTCTCATCACAAATCGTTCTTGACGCGGCCCTGCATGTGATGACACGAGGGTGTCGTTCACCAGTCGCTGTTCCCCGAACCATTTTAATATCACGTGCATGAACAAAGTTGCTTCATCGGTCGCTATTAGTCGGCCTATTTCCGGTGTAAAAACTTTTCAAAGTCATCAGTCTGGAATGACACAAAGTTTGCCGGCGAAGAAAACAAAGTGAAGAAGTTTGCTAGTGGATGAAAAGATCAGAAGAAGAGTGTCAGTTTCTTGTAAATAGTCTGAAGTGTGAACTTCACTGTTTAAGAAAAGTAGATGGCCATAATCTTAGGAGCTACAATGAAACTATTCCAATTAATCAATACACCAATCCATAAAGGTAAATATCAAACGCTTCACTTCAAAACACGCGCCATGCCACACTGTCACAACATTCGAATGCATTAATACTTCGCCCCTCAACATTTGATGGCTCTGGTGGCGTTGAATTCCATATCTCGGCCGCGTTTGCTGCCGGCCTACTTTACCAGTGACGACTTGCCCCAGCGTTCACCGTTCGATGAGGTAGACCAGTAAATTGATCCACCTGTTAGTCATAAGACAAATGTTCATTCTTCCGAATGCATTGCCGGGGGCAAAACGTAAACACATTGTGAAGATTTTTTCCCTCTGCACCATTATTCATGATGCCTTAATTAATCGGCCTCGTTCAACCCAACATCCACCTTAAATTCACTGGAATGGAGACTATATCAGCAATAGCCTCATAAAATTCTACAGCCGTTGTATATGTTCACTATACAACCGTTGTTTATGTTCATTTTCCCTTGCCTGGTTTAATGAACGGTTTTGACGATTCAAAATCATTATAGTATAACGTAGTTTTGCAATCTCTGGCTCTTCTAAGTTTGACACGATTGATTGAAGCCGCCTTGTTGAAACAACGATGATATTTTTTAATTTTGGATCGACATTTGAATGCAGCAGCAATGTAAATACGGCACGTCGTCGAGGTAACTACGATATGCAAAGGCAATTATTGACAAACGAATTGTCATTTACGGTATTATTTGTATTTTTCACTTCCTGAGATGACCGTTTTGGTTTCAATTCGCAGATGGTAGTCAGGACATGTCCAATAACAATGAATATGAACAACATTAGTGCATCATTATAATCATTTTTTTCATATTTAAAAATCCATTGAATAAAGAATAACATCTAAAAGTTGTCAATCACATTCGTGGCACCTTCGATATAAAGATTCGAAATTTCATCAAGTATCACAATGCCCAGAACCTGAATTTCCCTCCTTATTGTGCATAAGTGCCCAACAATGCACGGAATGTTCTATACCATTTCAAAAATAATTAACCGAGTGACTCTGATAACAGTTTTTTCCCACTACTGAACTGCATTGTGGTACTTTACTCGGGCAACAAATGAGAACAACTTCAAAATCATTAGCTGCGTGGTTAATTCCTATTCTTTTCGGTGAATCCTGAAAAACGAATGCTACCTAGTGAACCTACCCTCTAGCGAACACTTCTGAATCAGTAAACACACATTAAAATGAAATACTCTGCGCTCGTTTTGTCGAAATATTTTCGTTAAGCCTAAGCGAACCAGTGGCCGTATGGCATCCTATACATTCAAACGTATTCATAGACGTTCCTAAATGCGTACATAAATATTAATGGTATTGTTTCAGGTATGTGGTAAAAGCCCAGTTGCGTGATTGCATTTGCATTTCGAGTATTTGTACAATAGTTCCGATACCACTCGAGACAACGAATAAATGAACATAAGTTATGAGCTTCTCGTTAACTGACTAACATTCACACTGAATAAAAAAAAACTTCATGATTACGAAAAGGAGATTGATTTACCATGAGAAAACAAAATGTTATGTACATTTTTCCTGGAGGCATGACTTTATTGGCTTTAATAAATGTGCACCGGCGATATCATACTAGCCACCCTAGCCAAATGAACAATACAATGCCCTCAACTGAAAAAAAATCGTTATTTGCTTCAAGATTCGCTCATATTCGAAAATTTTATATTCCCAATGAAGCTCGTTTGCCAGTTGACTTTTCGTGAAGTTTTTTTCCTAAACTTGCTGACCAAATATTACTTTAGAACTAATATTTATATTTCCTGCTCCAAACACTCATGAATATTGACCACTCCTGGTAAATGGTGATGGGGTGTGCGGCACGGAAACTTGTTGTGTGGAAACAACGCTCGTTTATGTTGTTGTCTGAACACCTTGTTAGAGGACTTTTATACATTGGAAGAATCCGACTTTTATTAAACACGAAGAAACAATTGGGTTGGACTCCCGCACCTTGCTTCATTTCCAGGTGCTAGCGATTTATTCATAAACAGCATCGGCAGTTATAAATGCATGATGACACAAGCACATCGATATCAAGCACTATTGAGTTTGTTAAACTCTACCAGCAGATCCAATTGATCACTTCACATAGCCAGCCTATCGTTTCCATCCGAAGTTTTATCCACGGCTTTGCTAAGATTTAGTAAAATCATTCACTTATTACACTTTGCAATGTTTGCTTTCAAATTCATGTGTGAAGTGTAAACAGTTCACGATTCGACTACCGACTTTTTTCGACACGACCAACGATACAGGATATGAGGTTTCTGGAAACTTTGTTCATCCAGAACATTAAGCGTCAAGCTACGGATCAACACATCATTCTAGATTCTGTGATCATTCAAGTGACTATTTACTCGAAGACTCTTTAATTAGATAACTCCCATAAGTACCATAATAAATTTACTATGAGTCATAGGTCGTAAATAGGAATCATTCTATTTTTTTGTACGAAATATCAAATTCCGAATGTTGCAACGTCGCCGATATTCTCCGTATACAAATCTTTAGGGTATGATTGCATGGCCAACAATCCTGCTCTGGGCGCACATAATGAATGTTTGGACCAAGTTCGTATTATCCAAAAATTATATTAATAGCAAAAAAAATAATCCAGCGAATAAAACTAAACGCTTGCGATCTCGCATAAATATTTCTACAAAATATTCGGTGGTCGAGAGCTCTGTTTCTTGTTGCGTCAACTTAAACTTCAACGGCGGCTATGTAGACTTGTGAATGTAATAGTTCTTCTGGAATAGTTTTTAATTTTGGGAAATATAAGGGAACAAATAGGTACGCCCATATATCGATACGACCGTCGTTGATCAATATGTGCATTTCCGTAAGTTTATTCAAGTTTTTTTGTAAGTTCAGGATTGATCAATTATATTCGGTGGGTCTAAGTTCACCGACAACATCGATGGCCACCGAGCACCCGCCTCAGCCCGCACGTTCGAACTCTAAAGAAGCTCTCATTAGCTCGTGTACTAAGTCTTATATAATTTGGAGAGCAATACCATTTCTGCATTCTTAAATTTGTTTCTTATGTTATCGACAGGGGCATTCACACACCTTGTTCAAAAAGTATACCCATTGCCTTGATGTAGGGCGAGCCACCCTGTAGCGCGGCGTTGGAAACATCCGCATTCCAAGGATCCTCAGGTCACACTGACGGGCACGGCGGCAAAGACAGCTTGAGGACACGCGTAAGCAGTCAATTCAAACATGGACTAATAAGGCAAAATTCTTAAAAAATTGGAGCAAAAAATACGTCGGTATTGCTACGGTAGAAGGTGCACAGTAACCCGGCACGTGCCGAAATTGGCACTCCGATTCCACAATATTATACAAAATTATTGGAGATGGGTATGGTCTACAGAGAACATTGTGGTTATGTGCCAATAGTTATTAGCTAGGTATATACAAATCCAGGTACATCATTTGTGCAAGAACTTTCTTACAATTACTGCCAAGACCGATTGAACTTGATCAACCCATTCATATAAAGAACATTTGAGAGCACTCAGCGATGCGGATCTGCCTTGTGGAGTAGCTTGCCTACTCGATCAGAAAATGTTACGTGTAATTACATTTGGCTTTTGTTTTTAGGGAGTGAGAACTGTAATAGACAATGCAACCACATTAAAAAGATACGTTAACCAGATTACATACGGAAAATTATTCCTTAATTGTGACCCTAATTGAAACTCGTCATGATGATGATGTTTCACTTTTTATCGTTCATGCCGCACTAAACAAAACCCAAATGGTGTTGTCAGGTTTAGGCTTCAATAAACATATAAAAAAATTCCTCACGTTCACTCAACAATAAGGGTTGGCAGCTAACAAACAAAGCGATGTCCGACGGCATCTGGTTTGTAGAATTGACCTTCCCCAAACTGTTCGGCTCTCCCGGAATTCATACCATCCTGAAGAGGAGAAACCCACAGTAATAAAATTTCGCCAACGACAACTCGACAGCCATAGCACGACATCAAAACTGCTTAGTGACTGTTATTTCTAAAAAAACTCCATTATGGTGTTGAAGGCATATGCATAACAATAAATGTTATCGATGATGTTGAAATTCTAAATCCTTTCCATTTTTTTGCCAACATTTAAACTGGTGTGATGATTTTCGAAAGCACAGTTAGCAGCTTAACCATCTATTCAGTTCTATAACAAGGACATGGGAAATGGGGATGCAATATCTGTACTTCCGTGTTGGTCAATAAGCAGTTTCTGGTGAAATTCAATGCACCCAACCCTACCAATAAAATAAAATATGCAATATTATTACTTTAATCCTAGCAGCATTCTTCGTGCAGGTATAGTTTTAAATAATGCAATTCCATGGAATATGAATAGGCAAATATTTATTGGGCGCGGTTTGGTACATAATGGAATGATTGAGGATGTCATTCGTCCGCCTTTACGGGAATAGGTTTATTACGCATTATGTTTCAGACTAGAATGAACAGTAAGTGACTTCTCTGTGGGCCCACATTTCACTCAATCTTGCAGTGATTGCGAAAGACTGTAGGAATCGCTGTTCTGAATTCAAGTTTCGCCACTCATTATTTATGTAATACAAAAAACACTTGACTCGGAAATGTTCAGCCAACGCGCTCCAATATGCACAGCTATTTCCAGCAAAGACTTCCACTCCCCATAACACTCTCCTATACTTATTCCACAACATTGCATGCGTTGGGGCGCCAGCGCAATAATGCTTGGTATTACATGCCATCATTGTAATTTCCACCACTATGACAGCAAGACGAGTGGGAGAATGGAAGGTCCATGACTCGCCGAACCCTTTTGTTTGGCTAGAAATGAAGTGGCCAGAGAGCGTTTAGTGTGATAATGAAAAAGTTGGAAGTCGTGCGTGGGGAAAGATTTGGGCACGAGAGGTGTGGTGTTGTTATTGGGTGATCGGTTGGTTTATAGCGTCACAGAGTGGTAGGAAGTGCCCTCTAGTAAGGACAAGGTAGCAAGAAGTGTGAGTAGTTATGCATAAGTCTGGGTGAATGAATTGAGAGTTAATGAGGTCAAAACTTCGTGATTGTACTGGGGAAGCTCAATATGAGAATTGGAGAAGAAGTGGCAAAGAATGTGGTAGGGAGGTAAGGCTTTCCAGGTAAAAATTACAATAAATAAACCAGATAGGTTTACTCACGGATCAGGAACTGGTGGTGGTAAACAGCTTGTTCTTGACGAGATGTCCACTAACGAAGACTGATGGAAGATGGTTGATAAAACACATATTCATTGTATTTTGATTTCGAAGAGAGTGGGGGGGAGGAAGGTTATTGAGTATGCGAGTTTTCATGAATGGGTTTTTGAGTGTGGATCCAGGGGTTGAAAAGTGACCAAGTCGTGAGTGGAAGAAACGAGATAGAGAAGGTGAGGGAATTGAATGAGACCGGCAGAGCTGAGGTGATCATCAGCTCTGCTTTTGAGTTGACAAGGCCTAGGGAATGTCAATTGTTGATGAATTTTAGACGGGCGAAGAAGCTGTGTTGCGAAAGTAGAGGATTAGCGACAGCGCGGATGGTGCGATTGGCGAGGTACAGTGTGGCTTCAGGAATGGTAGAGGCTGTACAGTTCAATTTCTTGAAGTGAAGCAATTGTGAGAGATGCTATATGCGAGGGAAAGGATGTGTTCGGGTCCTTCATGGATTCGTAGAAGGCTTCCGGGATCAACGCGAAGGCTTGTTAGAAATGTTACCCTTATGTAGAGTGAGCTGAACCTTGTCACGAGCGATCTAATGTGTCTAAGTCGACCGCTGAACACGTGTTGAAGCATGGAGCGAGGTAGAGGCTCGGCTCACAGAGGATGGCGGATAAGACAAGATTGCGTAGGTAAACTATCTAATGCAGTGCAATCTCTACACGGATGGGGCAAACATGCATGTGAACACGAGAGTTTTGGGTCGTGGTTTGGAGTTGTTTTGAGCAAATGGGCGGAGTTGTCAGTTTAGTCGGTTGCTGTTTGTTGATGATTTGGCCTCAGTGTCCGATTCGGAAGTGAAGTCGTACAGGCTCGTGTCGGAGGTTGATGACGTATTGTAAGTAGAATCTGTGAATTGGTGGTGGTATACGTGGGAAAATAATATGTTCGACAAGTGACGATGGGAGAGAAATCGGTGTTCGCCTTCGTGGAAAAATATTCTGGGGAGTTCATTGGTTGAAGTAGATGGGCTCTCGAGAGAAAAAAATTACATAGTGGAAGCTTAGGTGATGTTTTGAATGAAGGAAGGTGGGATGTAATGTGTAGGCTGCACTGCAGAGTGTAAAGAGCTGTAGGGCATTGAGTTCGGAATACAGGATATAGTTGTTTGTAGGGGTAGTTGTCCCAACTGTGCTCCAAGGGTCAGGAATCTTTGTGACTAGTGTTAGAAATGAAATGTTCGAGAGGGGTAGCCGGAGTGACGCTTTGGATAGGATCAATAATGACGTCGTTCGAATTAGAACGAGGATGAATAGAAAGTTGAACAGAATGGATTCACGTGTACCGGAGGGATTTGGATCACGTAAGGAGGATAGATGATGGGATATAGGTGAAAAGGGTGTTAAAAGTGAAGGTCAAGGGAACATGCCATTAGAAAGACCGAAGATGGGTGAATTGATGAAGTGAATAATCTTGGATAACGGGAGAGCATTCAATGAATAAACGTGAGGTGATAGGGATAGTAAATGGATGAGTTTTAACACTGCCCTGTTGCCCTTTCTCGCAACTGACGTTTTGATGAGAAACGAGATGGATTTTGGTGAGGGAGGGGCCGTCAATTGTGACGGCCAGAGGAGTGAAACAGTGAATGCTGTCGAGCCCTGCTGCTGACACAGATATCGGAGATATTTCTGGCGGTGGTGTGTGTTGCAGGATCCTGGCCCGGCCTTTTAGCGGTAAAGGATCATGTATAGGTACGAGTGTGAGTGTAGGAGAGAGGTGTGAGGAGCGTTTTTCCGTTGTACACCCGTCGCAGGTCAAGTCGGCATTGCGTCTGTATCAGTTTCCGTATTACATGTTTTCATGAGTCATTTCAAAGCATTGTTATAGAGGGGATTCAATCCAGTGATATTAATGCTTATATGATGCTTTCAGCTTCATTTAAATATAGAACGTACGGTTACAAGAAAATGTTTACCGTCATTGATTTAATAAAGGATAATTGTAACCAAATGTGAGCGTATCTCATCATCATGAGATATGCAGAACTTGTGTCAACGAACGAAACTACATTTGAAGTAGCAGGAGCAAAATTAGTTTTAATACGTGCATGTATAATCACGTAGATATGAATTCGAAGAACATTATAGCTCACAAACTTGGAAAACTCGGAAAATTATATTCATACACAATAATTCTTTTATTTCAAAAGCCTAATCATCAAAAATTTCTAACTACCATTTTCCCGTGATTTATTTTGTAATTTGTAACAAATAATTAAAAACTTAACTAATCTTGGTTATAATCCATTCAATGTATAACATATCTTTTCGAACGCTATTGGTGATTTCTAGGGTTGGCTAACTTCTGGTTCTGCCTGTACACTTCGTCGAGGTATAGATATGATCGGCTGATTGTATAGCTTCAAGCGATGTAATTATTTTCTTCGTAATCTCCTAATTGTTTTTTTTATATAGCGGGTCACCGAGTAGCAGCCACCTGATAGCCTTTTTTTCACCCTCGGCGTTTATGGTCTGGACTTTTACCATTTGAGAGACCGGCCAGAATGTCTCACTCGGGGTCATGTAGGCGCAAACCTACAACCTCCAGCTCCCAATGGATGTCTGTTGTGAGGAGAGCCCGACACGCTACCCACTCGGCCACCGAGCTGGTGTCATGCTGATAACACCAAATATTATTTCGTAATAATAATTTTAACTTATGTGTATAATTGCTGATCGTAAAAATTTCATCAGATATTATTGTTCGTAACTAATCTACCAGACGAAATTAAATTTAAACTTTAATATTTTTCTTCAGTAAATCTAGTCAGAAACAATTGTTTTACTACAGATAGTTTTTTTGCAACTTTTTCCTGATGCAAAACGAGAACGAGACCGAGCGCGATCACAACAAACCTCACATCACGAATATACTTAGTGTCACAATTCTAGAGAGCATAAGGAATGCTTTTGGAATAAATGGTACTGTAAACTGCCATACTATACCTTCATCGTCATCGATGAGGTTTTCTACTGAGAAACCTGTTTAATGAATATTCATGCAGGTTTTTAAATTAGTTATATCCGGGAATATTCTACTTGTATTGTCACCTCAAAAACCAAAGACTTTCTATACTCGACAGGAAAACCAATTAGTAGTTAGAGACGATTCTTTCTCAATAAATATAAACCTGACCTTGTTTTCTTGAGTATCACAGACCGCTGTGAGACGACCAACCCCTCTTCCCACTCCTGCCTTGCGCTCTCCTTTGCAATGTGATAGAAACGGAATTCAAATATTGGCCCTGCAAACGGATTATCCGACCACGAATTTTAAGTAATTAACGTAACAGGACTCAGATGAAATATTTGAATAGTAAGTTTGATCAAATACCAGTGTCGGAAGTTGTAATAAAAGGTAAAGTATTTCAACCACTTTCTATATTAGAGTATTTTTGAATGAATTCCCGAGAGCTTCTGCCAGAGGAGAATAATCGTCGAGAGTACTTACGTGTTTGGAACAGATTGTGCTGCAACAAATGCTGAATTGAAGAGCATTGAATTTTGGACGGATATGATCCGCATGAAAGCTACTTCGTTTGGTGCGCAGGTGTATTGTTATGTTATTGCAATCAGTGCTACAGAAGTTGTACGTTCTATTTGTATGTTTCACGTTAATAAACACATCGTTACTACAAATATGTTTTGCTACTAATGTAGCCTTAGTCCAACTAAATTGAGCCAGGTCTCATCTTTGCCGAGCAAAGATGAGACCTGGCTCAA